>JAOWBN010235477.1:0-12356 GCA_028565015.1 Pinguicula moranensis
TCTAGATCTTGAATCCCTGAAATGTTGGGATTGTTTGAGATTGTGTAGATTGTGTTTGAGAATATTTTCTTCATCAGCAGCCTTAGCTGACTTCTTGTGTTCCTGAATTGATGGGATTGTGTCTCCATCACTATCACTAACACACATGGCCTTATAAAACCAAGTCATGGAACAATCGGTATAATTTACGTGTATCATACACATGGCCAAAACATTCTAAGGTACTTAACTCGAAAAACATGTAAAATGCAAGAAAAGTAGGCGTTGTTTAATCAAAACAGCATATGGTTTCTCTTCTTCTCCGTGTCAGAGCCATGAAATACAGAAATTGCTCCCAGAAGTATAGTTACTATGTTAAATTGTTCAAAATTCCCCACAAATTTCACCTCAAAACTCTCAAACATAGAACAAATGGGACACCAAAACTCCACCAATTCATACATCCAACCCGATAATCTCCCACATTGACTGCCGTAAAACCCAGATAAAACTTTCTACTAGTTACCAGAAGGAAGGATCTGAGCGTTGAATGAACCGGCGCCGCTAGGGTTTAGTAATTCTTCTACTTTGTCCTGTTTCAATCGGTAGGAAGCGAGTTCGAATTCTTCTCCTCTCGCCAGTTAATTTCCAGTCGCCTCCTCCCGACTTTTCGAGCTTGTTTGAATTCTTGTCCTCTAACTTTTCGAGCTTGTTGTCGACGAGAAAGAAGGAACATATTTCTCCAATCGGCAGACGCGAGTTATATTGTCTTGTGTGTCTTAGAGTCTAATCATGCCGTCCATTTCATAACTGATCAACGGTCCACAATGTGTGTATGAATGTGTGTTTAAATATGTGTCCACCGAACCCATCCCTTTATATAAAATATAGCTTTTATATAAACTATAACTTTTATAAAAACTATAACTTTTATATAAATTATAACTTTTATATAAATTATAATTTTAATATAAACTTATTTATAAATTTTAAACGTATATAATTATTAAACCTAAACCCAAAACATGAATACTAAACTCAAACGATAAAATATAAACCTTATTTATATAAACTTGTCAATAATTTATAAACTTACATTTATAAAATTTGTAATTTTGTAAAAGATTGATAAATTTAGATTTGTTATAAAATTTATAAAAATAATTTTTTTAAGATAATATTCGTTACACAAAATGAAAGAAAAAATTACAAAATTGAAAAAATAAATCCATCGACCCAGAGAGCTAACCCGGCGGGTCAACCGTGCATGAACTGTGCCTGAACCGGCACAACCCGGAGGGTGGCACGGGGCACGGAGGGCGGCACGGGGGATAGAGGACCAGGCCGGGTCAACCGTGCCCCAATTAGCCCACCTGGAAGGACCAAGGGCCCAGGCGTGCCGGGCCGCTCTAGTGCCAAGATGTGAATATGGGTGACTTAGGGATAAAAAACCTTGTTGCCATGAATATTGCGCTTCTATACAAATGGCTCTGGCGTTTAAGGGTAGAAGACTCCAGCTTATGGAGGGACGTGATTATATCTAAGTACTACAAACCTTCGGATTACCTCTGTGATTGGTCACTTGTCTCAGTTCCTGATGCGATGTCAAGATATTGGCAAGATATATGGAGAATTGCCTCTGCTGAGTGGTTCACAAGTAATATCAGTTTGGTTATGAAAAATGGTAACAAAGTATTATTTTGGTGCTATGATTGGTCTGAGGAAGGAAATCTTGCGCTTAAATTTGAGAAACTTTTCAGACTAGTACGCAAAAAATTGCTCCGTGAAGGATATGCTCATTTCAAACCTCGGTAACTCATCCTTGCAGCTGTCTTTCAAGCGCAATCTCAGGACCTAAGAAGTGGATCTCCTATCTCAGCTTCAGCTTCTTGTCTCTCGGTTCACAATCTTTTCAGGAGAGGAAGACCAGTGGTTATGGTCAGGAGATGCTTCTGGTATACTAACAGTGTCTTCCACCTACAAATGCATCATTGGTAGCCCAGGCTCTGATCTAATTTACAGGAGTCCTCTCTTCAAGTTCTGGTGCAAAGCGACACCAAAAAGAATTCAAATGTTTGCTTGTTGTGCTCTGCAATCACAACTCCCGACTTTTGAAAATTTGTTGCTACGTGGAGTCAGTATAGAGCAAAGTTCTCAGCTCTGTGCCATGTGTGGTACTACAGTAAAAACAACGTCTCATCTCTTTACCTCTTGCTCGAACGCCATCGACCTCTGGAAAGCCGTTTATGATTGGTTTGAGCTTGAGTATAGAGGTAACTCTTCTATTTTCTCTCACTTTGAATTGCATATGAGCTTGCTTGGTGGTTCTATAGGTAAGGATATTTGGAAAACAGTATGGCATGCGGTTACTTGGTGCTTGTGGAAGGAGCGCAACTCCATTCGCTTCGATTCGGATAGTGGATTCAACTCTAACTTGGATTGGATTAAGCAAAATATATGGAGTTGGCTGACGATACATAAACTGAATTATAGAGGATCCACTTTAAGTGACTGGATAAGTTATCCAGGTTTATGTTGTCCAATTATTTTCCGTAGATGACTCCTATAATACGGTTTGGTGATTCCGACTATTGTTCTCTTCCAATTCTTTCCTTTTCATCCAGCTGAGGTCAAGTAACCCATTGGGGCTGCTGATCTCTGTTTGTATCTTTTTCATTTTGCCAGCTTTGGCTTATTCTTTAATGAAATCTCAATTATCCAAAAAGATAAGATATGCATATTGACCTCTAGGTTCATGGCATCCATCCCTCCAGATTCACTAGCACAACCTATAGCAATCGACAATAGTTTTAACTCGTATACTAAACCCTTTGTTTCACTTCGCCAGCTACACATTTAATTACCTGGTGCAAGTAGCGTTTATGTCTGCTAACACGTTATACCAAAGGGCAATCAACGAATTATTAATCCACAACTACTAAGCATAAACATTGAGAAAAATATTAGGGTTTAGAAGTTGCAAGATCTTCAAATTCAACATTGAGCAAAATTTCAGCATTGAGCACAACATTACTCAGAAATCAAAAGTAGCAATTCCTCTTCGCCAGACGGTGGTTATTGTAGTGGCCTTTTTATATCAATCGGGTGCGCTCGGTGGTAGGGTCGATTCCGCTGGTCCCTGATCTTGGTCGGAGGAATGGTACGACTAAAAGATTCCACCTGAAAATGACAATGAGGGTGGTAGATATACAGAAAATGAAGAGAGCAGAACAAGCAATAGCCAGAGCATACAATCAGTGGTTGAAACAGGAAGAAGAAATGAGAAAACAAAGGATACAAAAGCTCAGAGAAAACTCGACAGTGCTGTACTTTACAAACTTCCCAGAAGATTATAATGCGGAGGATATGTATAATATTTTTCAGAGGTATGGTATATGCAATGATGTATACATACCACCAAAACTCAACCAACTTGGCAACAGATTTGAATTTACCACTTTTGAGAAGGGGAAGATTGATCTTGAGCAGCTACGTCAAGGGATCAAAATTGGTCATACTATATTGAAGGCAAACTTGTCAAGGTACGACAGAAATATGAAACCAAGGAATCCTAGCCCATCGAAGAATCTATATCGTGCAGAGCCAGCAAAATAGGAGTATCAGCCAGATGGAACTTTTAGGCTGACAGAAGAAGAAATAAAAATGGTTGAATAGTGCGATGATTTGTGAAATGAAGAATGGAAAACATAAGGGTCAATTGGAGGACACCTTAAGAGAGGAAGGATACTAGGATTCCATTATTGTGTCGATGAGCTCATGGAATAACTACCTAATTTTGCTACGAAATGAAGGAGAAAAGAGAAAGCTGATAAATAACTACAACCCATTACTGGCATCAATAGTAACAACCATACGTCCATGGATGCTCGAAGATGAACCAGACTGCCCAACTAGACTATGTTGGGTTAGAATAGATGGGGTCCCAATAAATTTTACCGTTGGATGACACAGAAATTAGGGACTTATCTACAAACCAGAGCTACACCCAGAGAGACAAAAGAGCTGAGATCGGGAACAGTGCTGCTGCGTACAAAAATCAGAAGTCACGTTTATGCCCAAGCAGAAATCCAGGTCGGAACAAGATCCATCTGGCGGAAGAGATGAGGCCGCCGGAACCCTAGCGACAGTGGGGGCAACGGCAATAGACACACAGTCACAGGACATGAGGCTAAGAATGACGGAATGGCCTAATTGGCCAACTAAGGCGGTGCAAAGTCAACCAACACGAGAAATGAAGAGACAAATGGGACAATTAATGGTATGGCGCGAGAAACAAAGATCTCAGACGGCAACATTTAAGGAAGGAGGAATTCTCCATACCGTGTATAACAATCCTAACAACTGTAATTGCGGCAGCGAGTCAATCAAGACATCCATGGTAAGACATGATTTTTCTGAAATAGGCCCAAATCAATTCACACATTTTGCTGGACCAAGCAAGGCCCAAAATTATTCAGCAGCATCGAGCCACTCAGAAAATAGATTTCAGCCACTAAATATACCAGAGGAACATATAAATGATACAGTAATAAATCAGGAGCAGCTAGCAGACACAGCAGAAAATATTGCAATGAGCAATTATATCAACAAACAAGAGAGGCTATAGAACAACAGTTTTTAAAGAGGTTGGTAGAATCACATACCTCCCAATCTCAACAACTAGCAGTAGACAACAGCGAGCCCTCAAGGAATATAGTACATATTGATGGAAATGCCTTCAAGGTTCTGCAATTAGGCCAACAACTGGGAATCAATGTGGCTGGTCAAGAATATCATCTCATGAACCAGTTCAAGTGGATGGAGGAACGAGATAAAAATAACTTGGACACACTGGAAGCTGATCAGACAAGAGACCCAGACGTGAGTATTATACAAGTAGTTGAAAGGGGTACTCAATGAAGATTCTAACATAACATAAGAGGATTGGGAATGCAACACAAACAGTTTGATATTTGGGACAGAATCATGAAAAATGAGCCCAATATGGTCTACATCCAAGAAACAAAGATGGAAGAATTACCTCACTATCTCATTCCCTCACTATGTGGTAACATCCCTTATGAGACAATCCATAAACCATCTATAGGAAACTCTGGAGGAATCATTTGCAGTTGAAAAAAAAAAGGATTTTCTATGCATAGAAGCTGGCAAGTGTAGGGGGCAATAGGATTGGAAGGAGAATGGAGTAAAGACAGACAAAAGACAACTATAATCAAAGTATACTCTCCATGTCCTCTTGATCGCAAAAAGATATTATGAGATGAAATACAGAGTAAGATAAACACATATCAACCTGAATTTTATTGTGTACTGGGAGATTTCAACTCAGTTCTACATCAGAGTGAAAAGCTAAGCTCCTTTGTAGTACCTACAACTGAAATTAATGCCATCACAGAGTTCATTGCAGAGGCTCAGCTGATAGATCTCCCTATAGCAGGATGCCAGTTTACTTGGTCCACACCGAATGGCAAGAGAGGGAGTAGGATAGGCAAAATATTAGTCAATGATGCGTGGTCACAGAAATGGCCTACTCTACAGCAGTTGGGACTACCTTAATCTGTCTCGGATCATTGTCCAGTATTGCTATCAGAAAATCAAAAGAATAAGTTTATGATGTGTGGCTGGAAGAAAGCAGTTTTGTGCAGCCGGAGGAACAAGAATGTTAAAACATCACCATTCGTGGGAAACCAGGATATATACTCAAAGAAAAATTGAAGGCTCTTAAACAAAAGATGAAGAAATGGAATCAAGAAGTATTTGGTGACATACAAAAGCAAATTCAGAACCTTAAGGAAGAAATAGCCTCTCTGGACATTATCTTAAATATAAGAATTCTGACAGACCAAGAAGCTGCCAAAAGAAAATCGCAATGGGCACAGCTACAGATTATGAGTAGGAAATAGGCAGCTATGAACTATCAAGATCAACAATCTAGGAGCAAATGGATGAGAATGGGGGATGCAAACTCCAAGTACTTCCACTCATGTGTTAAGAGGAATAGAAAGAAGGCAACAATACAAGGAATTTCAATTAATGGGACATGGACTGAAGAAGTAGCAGAGGTGAAAGAGGGCTACAAAAAAATATTTTGTAAACTTGTTCAAAAGGAGTAGAAACCAACAGCGTGCATAAGTGAATCTTCCAGTTAGCCAGAGAGTTACAGCCCAAAAAAATGAATTTCTTATTGAAGAATTTACTGAATATGAGATTAAACAAGCTGTGATGGATCCAAAAGCCCAGGGTCCGATGCGTATAATCTAAGGTTCATACAATATTTTTGGGATGTGATGAAAGAGGATATAGTCAGATTTATGGAGGATTTTCATAGAACAAGTAAACTTCCAGCAGGTATAAATGCATTCTTTATCACACTCATGACAAAGGGCAACAATCCACTATCTCCATGAGATTACAAGCCAGTTTATCTCATCAACTGCGCTTATAAGATACTCTCTAAACTATTATCAAGAAGGCTGAGCAGAATAATATCAAGTGTTATATCGAAAAAACAATCTAGTTTTATAAAAGGCAGGTTCATTTGGGATAGTGTTTTGTGTGCAAATGAAGTGATTTACTTGGTCAAAAAACTAGAGCACCATGTGCACTTCTAAAGGTAGATTTTCAGAAGGCATTTGATTCAATTCAATGGGAGTTCGTGCTGAGAATGATGGATCAGATG
The DNA here is from genome assembly GCA_028565015.1 of Pinguicula moranensis. NCBI lineage: Eukaryota > Viridiplantae > Streptophyta > Magnoliopsida > Lamiales > Lentibulariaceae > Pinguicula > Pinguicula moranensis. Next base: position 6,680 of record JAOWBN010235477.1, read on the forward strand.
GGATTCAATTCAAAGTTTATAAAATGGATAAAAGAATGCATCTCCTCCACATCCATATCAGTGCTGATAAATGGATCTTCCACAGAGAACTTTTATTCAGAGAAAGGGTTGAGGCAGGGTGATCCCCTGTCACCCTACTTGTTCCTTATAGCTACTGAAGGATTGAGTATTCTATGTAAGGAAACAAAAAGGGTGGGGTTGTACGAAGGTTTCTCTATGGGTGCATTGAACATGTCAATATTGCAATAGGCGGATGACACACTAATAATCAGCAATGGAAAGGAAGAGGAGATAAATGCCATCAAAAATATATTGAGGTGGATGGAAGCTATTTCTGGTTTACAAGCGAACTTTCAAAAAAGCAAGTTGTATTGCATCAACATTGCAAGAAGGGAAGCATAAGGAATAGCAAACACTTCATACTGCAAGATGGATAATCTACCAACAAAATATCTGGTCTTGCCATTTGGAGGTAATCAACAGAGGGCAGCAATGTGGAATCCAATCATATAAGCAATAAGAAAAAGGCTGCACAAATGGGAAAATAAGCAATTAATCTTTGGAGGAAAGTCGGTTCTTATAAAAGCAGTGACACACCTGCCAGTCTACTACTTTTCAATGTAGAAAGTCCCCCAAGACAATTCTAAATACAATTGGAAAACCGCAATGTCAGTTCTTATGGGGTGAAGACCAAACATCAGGCAGAAAATTGGCATGGATCTCATGGGCTCAGATCACACAAACAAAATGCAATGGGGGGCTAGGTGTATTAGAACTTGAAGCATTCAATGAAGCACTAGTGTCAAAATGGAGTTGGAAGCTACTCCAAGACTAGGAAAGCTGTTGGACAGAAGTATTGAGATATAAATATGAAAACATTCCTAGAGTTATTTACTTCGAAGAGCAGGGGAGATTAACCAGTGCTCAAGCATCAAACTGGTGGGAAGTAACAGTAAAAACCAAAAGATTAGAAGAATGGTTCACAAGAAGTATGAACAAAAAAAGTGGGGAATAGAGTTCAAACCTTATTTTGGGAAGATCATTGGTTGGGAGCTAGAAGACTATGTGAAAGATATGACAGATTATACAGCATAGCGAATGATAAATTCTTTTCTATATCCTCAAAACTAAAGCAACAAGATACTACCATCACATGGATATGGAACTGGAGGAGGGATATATTTATCTATGAATAAGCATCACCATTTCAATTGGAACAGGAGATGTGGGAATTCATACCACAAGAACAAAGTGATATATGGACTTGGAAAGGAAATGTAGAAGGCATCTACTCGGTTCAGAGTGCTTACCGAAAAATTTGGCAGATTAATGGACTAACTGCCCCCAAGGACGATCTGCTAGCCTCCACATGGGGTGATCTCATTCCACTCAGGATTGCAGCATTGCAGAACCTGCAAATACGAAATTTAATCCAACAAACCACAACATCTACTCTATGCAAACTATGCGGCGATGACATGGAAACAGTGAATCACTTATTCGTGGTGTGCAATTGGACATACAAGTTCTGGCAAAAGGTGTACAATTGGCTTGAATATGATATAGTGCTGCACATCGATCCTAGAACCAATTTCCAGATACATATGGGCTTAGTAAAGAGCAGGAAGGGGAGAAAGGAGTGGAAAATGCTATGGCTGTTAGCAATTTGGCACATATGGCTCAACCGAAATCAAACAATGTTTCAATTAGATGGCAAGGAACCGGAAGAAATCTTCGAAGCTTTTATGGCCAGAAGTGGGAAATCATTTGAACGAAGAAGAGAATAGCGGGATATGGGCCAATGCAGTGGAAAGGTGGGGCGAAACTTGTGCTGAAGAATTAGAATATAAATAGCCCAGCCATGTAAATTACTATACAAATTTTAATAAAAATATAGAATTTCTTATAATAAAAAAATTACAATGGAAATGGCTGTACAGTACGGAGCAGAGTACGGGCAATTTAGTCATTTTCGATAGTTAGCTGTTTTTGTTTCTATTTGTTTTTTTTCAACAAAGAGCATTTTTTTGTTTCAAAAAAGCAAAATAAAGATGATTATGCAACAAATGGATTTGAACGAGAAAAAATTGTCATTAAATAAAATATTAGAATAAGTTTTTGGAACGGAACAAGAAAATGACTTCTTGTTTAAACCGGGAAATTATTGATTTAATTTATTTATTGAATGTAGTTAGTATGGATACTGGCAGTGGCATATTGCTATTTATTTAAAAATAAATTAAAAGGAAAACCAAAGAGGACACTGCGGAGCATTGAACAATATCCAAATTTTCTAGAGCAACTCTAGAAATACTTTTAAGTTGTAATTGTAATAATGCATCCTAAATCTAAAGTAATAATTGATTATTATCACCGAATACGAAGTTTCAGGTGGTAATCATGTAAGCTTTCTAGTGAACAAATAATAGATTGAATTGTATTGAGAAAAAGATCTTCATGAAACTCAATTATATATAGTTGGAACTGATTTAAATAGAAATGGAATTGTATAGGTCATTGACCGCTCAGGGAAACGGCCACGGAATTAAAATTAGACTTTTATTTGGCAGGGGCCGCGCGTACGCAGGCCCCTTCTATCACAAATTATGACGTAGGCTCGACCACTTGGACCGACCTTAGGCGGGGGCCTCTCCTAAGTGCAATGGAGATCCCCAACCTAGGCCATGGGCCTTATGGATCACCCATTGACTTCGTCCAGGTAAGTAAGTAAACAGTGTACGCCCGACATACTATATAGCAGTTTGTACTCTTGCAACTCTATTCCTATTCCGTGTGGGAGGTAGCTCTAATCACTAATGATTGGCTCAAAATGCTCTGAGCTGAGCTTTGAATTTGAAAAGAATCATGTTGCTGGTTCTTTTGAGCTATGTGCTTGAAGTAGCTGCAGCGATGTCCACAAGTTGCAATTAAACTTATATATGCATCTACTAGTTCCCAATTTCATGCCAGCAGAGATTACAACAAACACGAGCTTGTACATTGTACAGAAAGAAGAGACAGCTTCAAATGAACTTGATGTTGTATATGCTGAAACCTTGTTGTCCACAATACCAGTTCAAATATATGGAAACAGTATCTTGAAATAAATGATGACATATATAGTCAGAGAGAAAGATAGCAGCAATATGCTGCCAGAACAGCACTTCTGAAGCTTCACTAACTGCATATCCCCTCAATCTGGCAATAGCTCCCAGCAATATTGCATTCCGCATGGTATACTGCAACCAAAAGCAAAAACCTGTACATTTCATCATTCGGGACCAGAAAATTCAGCCTATTCGCCGAATAAACAACCCCCAATAGTCTCGCGATGACGATCCTTGCTGTCGTCTGATCCTAAGCTGCGGAGGACCCTCAACGAGCATCCAACCAAGATCTTAAGACTGTCCATGATGAAAGAGAGCGGCGCATCATCACCATAGACAACGGAGTTGACAGGAGGCACCATTCCCACAAAAAATGCCATCAGCATAGCAATTGTTGGCGGTTGAAGAACATGTCTCAGTGGAGTTAGCTCAGCTACTATCCGTATCTTTCTGACCACCCGCGGCTCAACCAAACACATAAGCGATTTCGGGCTCACTGATCCTGCACTAGTATCCCCTTTGAAGATCATGATATAGCCTAACAAACAGCCCAGCCAAAGAAGAATCCAGAATCAGTCCAGCCAAGGAAGAATCCAGAATTTGCTCCTGAATTTCTGCAAACAAAAGCAAATCCCTGCAAAAAGAATCATGACCTTAGGAGACTTCTAGATATAGCTAAAACCTATAAATGAAGATATGTGTTCAAATCCTATTATATTGTAGTACAATATCAATGTACATTAATAGAGAAATGCTTTACAATTTTGTCCAAATATTCAAATCCTAGCACAGATCATTATTAGGGGTCGCTAAACGGGTAATCGATCTGGGTATTGACAATACTCGGACCCGTCCCATTTTTTTGGGGACCAGAACGACCTGAATTTCTGATTTCCCACAAAATTTGAGAATTTGGGTATTACACTACCTAGACCTAAACCACCCTATTCTCGCATTACCGATTCCCATTTGGATCCTTATTACGCTATCCAAACCCGTCTCAATTCATGATTACCCGACTTATTTATGATAATCGGGATTTTGGTATTTGAATCCCGATTGACCACTTGGCCACCCCTAATCATTATGGTGTCAGAGCTACTTCTCTAGCCCTCACACACTTCCTTGCATATCCAACTCACTTCTTATCTTACATTCCATTCTCTTTCCTTTTTGTCAGCCTATCAGTAACTATTTCTCCTTCATCTCTGCAAGAATTTTTTTTTTTAAAAACACTCTGCTAAACTTACTGCTCAGCCATGAGTTCTTCACAAGCTACACTCACTATACTCGCATCTCCTTCACCCATTATCCTCACTTATGCAAAATTTTCCCATTTACTCGCCGTTAAACTCATTGCAAGTAACTACTTGTTCTGACACAACCAACTTAGCAGACTTCTTCAAAACCATGGTCTACTTGACTATGTTGATGGAACAATTAGACAACCACCACCTAATGACCCTACCGATGCAACAAAACCAAACAAGGAATGCCCGGCATGGCAGGCAATCAATCAACGCCTTCACCCCTTGCTCATCTCGTCTCTTACGGACGACGCTCACAGCATCGCCACCGGAAAGTAAACGGCCAGAGACGTCTAGCAAGCATTGGAAGAGGAGTTCTGCAGCATGGGTTCGTTGCATGAACTCGGCCAAATAATTATCATGGCAATTTCTCCTTCTCACGGACCGCCTTGCAGCTCTTGGGAAACCGGTTTCATCTCTTGATCAAGGCCATTGGTTTCTTCGTTGCTTACGTCCGGACTTTGCAGTATTCACAGGTTCCCAGCTATCTCAGAATCCTCTTCCAACAGTTTGAGAAATCATCACTCATCCTGAGAATTTCAAAGTTCTGTATCGTTGAACAATCTCCACGACTCCGGCAATGGTCTTTCTTGCCTCCACCGCCCCAACACATGAGAAACTGTTGGATCGATTGCTCCAATTTCTAAAATTTTTGGAAACTTTCAAATCCGAAACCACTGAAATCGAAGCCAAAAAACCGGCGAAAATTGGAATCCAATCGAAAATCCAAAACCGTGCGATGAACACGGAGCTCCCAAATAGAGAGCCTCTACCCGGAGCACTCCCTGACGAACAGAAGCGGCTGCTAGACCGGATGGCGATGACACAGGCGACGAGAAAATGTTTCGGTCGGAATTTCTCTTCATTCGTTTTTTGTCGCGGAAGCTTGTTCTCGAAGAAGACAGAATCACGTAAGTTTATCCAATATCGACCGACCGCTTAAATGAGATGTGATCTCATGTGAGTTGGGCCTTTAGGCCCAACTTGCTTTTAATTGCAATTTTAATCAACCTTACTATTGGGCTTTCGACCCAAGAAGAAATAAGCAATCAATTACTTTGCACTCGAATTTAATTCGGTCCCAATAACTTGAATTTAATCCCATTAAATCAAATTTTAATAAAATTGCAATTTAATTAAATTTCAGTCCCATTGTACTCAATTAATTCTCGATCGTGAAATTCGTCAATTATGTCACACATAATTAATTATTTTAATTCTTCAGTTCGCCAGATAGAGCGACCTGATAGGATCCATATCTAA
>JAOWBN010235488.1:0-12356 GCA_028565015.1 Pinguicula moranensis
CTTTTCTCTCAATTTCTTTTCTTCTTCGGTCTCTTTTTCTCTTGCCTTTTTCAACTTGGTTTGATCATCAATGACCTATTTATGGGAGAGGGGTGTGAGAGTGATAGTTTTACCAAGGTTGGAAAATGAATATTTGTTGGTAAAATCATTGTGCATCGTCTTCTTGTCATATTGCCACAGACGCCCGAGCAAAACATGGCAAGCGTCCATCGGTACCACATCGGACTCAATCTCATCCACATAGAGGACAATAGATAGGGGCACTCGAACTTGGTGGTTGACCTTCAATTCTCCACAATCACTCAACCATTGTAGCTTGTAAGGGTGGGATGCTTGGTGGTAGGAAGAGAGAGCTTCTCAACCATATATGTGCTTGCCACGTTAGTACAACTTCCACTATCAATAATTAAGCTACACACCTTTTCTTGCACAAGACACCGAGTGTAGAAGAGGTTCTCTCTTTGGTTTTGCTCATCATCATTGGCTTGACTACCGAGTACCCATCGGGCCACTAGTAATTCCCCTATCTCTGCATCCTCCTCTATCTCGTCTTGGGTGTTTGGCTCGACCGGTTCCTCTTATTCTGTCTCAAACTCATACTCCCCATTGATATTAAGTATCATGGCTCATTTGTTGGGGCATTGACTCGCAATATGGCTAAGTCCTTGACACCTGAAACATTTGATATCTCGAGTATGAGAAATAGAGGAATTACCCGTACCAATAGCCACGACAGGCTTCGTTTTTCTATCCTTGGGTGCCTCGGGCTTACTTTTTTTGGCCTTGGGTGCACTTGGCTTCCACGGACTATGAGAAGCTATGGGATGGCTCTTTCGGGATCCCTTTCTTTTCAATTGCTCTTCTACCTTTATGTCTTGATACAGCATGTCTGTGAGCTCCACATAGTGTTAAAGTTTTATTACATCCACAATGTCTCTTTTGAGTCCATGAAGAAAGCGGGCCATGGTAGCTTCACGGTCTTCCTTAACATTGGCACAGACAACAAAAAATTTCCATCTCCTTGTGGTACTCTTCTACGCTCTTTGTTCATTGCTTGAGTCCTTGCAATTTTTGGTAACGTCCCATGAAACAATGGTTAGGAACAAAACGTCGCTTCATCGAGGCTCTCATATCCGCCCATGTCTCGATCTTGGGCTCACCATACCTTATTTGTGTTGTCTTTGCCTGATCCCACCATATGATGGCCTAATCAGTGAACTCTATGGCTGCCCACCTTTTGTCTCTCAGAGTATGTATGGCATGCGAACACCATCTCTACCTTTGTTTCCCACTCAAGGTATAACTTGGGATATGTTTTTCCTTGAAAATGAGGCATCTTCACCTAGACGTTTCCAAGATCATTCTCCCCTGATTGCCTCGGTGGATCAACGTTACTCCTTGGTGGAACTTGTCTCATGCCCCCACGGAGCCCAACACCAGGGCGGCCTTGGGCTATGTAAGGTTCTTGGCCTCCAACGGATCATGCATACAACTTGTCACTTTCATCATTGTTGGCTTGCTCTTGAGTTTGTTCTTGAACGTCCCTAGATTCTATTTGGTCAAGTCGGGCATGTAGTGGTTCAAGGGCTTCCTCCATCATACGTCTCATTTGGGTCATGAGGGCTTGCATGATAACCCTCTGGTCAGCTTGAGGAAGGGGTTCATTTAAGTTCTCCCCGATTTGTGTTCCTTGAGACATGTTGTATCTGCAAAGAAACAAGTTAGAAAACAAGATTTCCTCACCAATCGCTTACATGTTTCGATCAAGAATGTCTCACACTCGTGTCTGTACTCAATTGGCTTTTTTCAGTTGAATGATCTCTCCCTTTTGCCTTTTTCCCCTCTCAAGTTCCCTTGCGTCCTTCAACGACTCTCTTGAGACTCAATCCACAACTTGTCAAGTCTAGCAATAGTTCACAAGAACTAGACTCGATTTGAGTTATGTGGTGTTTAGAAGTGTAAACAAGTAGACCTTTGAAGGGTCAAAACAAAGACTAACTGAATCAAAAACAACGACTCTCTTACTGAATCGATTCTTTCTTCTTTCATCTTTCTTTTTTTTTCTTGTCAAGAGAAGCTTTTAATCTTCCTGGCTCGACGATTTTTTTTTTTCCGGAAAAGTTAGCTTTTTCCCCTTGCTTTTGACTTGACTTTCTTTTCTTTTTTTTTTTTAAAAAAGGCAGCAAGGGCATACAATTTTGAAAATGGAAAATACACGAAATGAAAGATAGCCCTACTACAAGGAAGGGTGACCCTATGGCTATAAGGAGCCGTGAACTAACAATACCGAGAGTAGCCCAACGTTGCCCAAACCCTTGCTCTGATACCAAATGATATGAACCTACACAACTTGTGACTAAACCCAATACCAAATTGGAGGTTCAAAAGGCTCAAAATTTGAAAAATGTTGTTGAGCAGTAGACCCACCACCTACAAAAAGGTGGGAACCAAGCCTACGTGTGTTTCTTAGGAAAAAAGACGCCACAAATGATCCAAGAAGAGAACTTGTCTCAACCTAAACCAAGTAATAAGTCTTGCTCGACGCCACTAAAACTTGAAACGAAGTAATAGATAAGTCGAAAGAAAATCTTTAAAAAAATAAGGAAAAATTGTCTCTCAAAAGCATAAAGCTTACAAATCAAAATGAACTACTTAAAATGCTCAACCAAGCCCCTTTTTATAGGCCAAAGTGTGCATGATTTTACATTAAATGAAGCATTAAATCATCCCTTGACCAAGTCCGTTGAAGTACTATGTTCATCCACTTTGGTCTAGCCTTAAAGAGTTGGAGTCTTCTCTTTGACCACCACCTGGAACGCCCTTTGTGATGAGTTTTGACGTCCAAGATGGACTTCTAGTTGATGGTCGAGTTGGGCTTCACGCCAATCACATTGGGCTTGGGCCAAAAGTTTCATCCACTTGGAGTAAATTAATTAACTTGTGCTGATCCACTCCAATGTGTGAGCCACATTGATGCCATGCAACACTTGGTATTGGTCCAAGGAATAGATGATTATGGAGGGCCAAGAATCATAATGTCTTAGATTTGTAGGCTTTCCTTCGGCCCCCATACAATTGTCCCCTAATTTGTAGAGCAACAAAACTTTCCCTTCTTGAATTTCCTCAATCTAGCATGATTGATAGGGCCACTAGGAAACTCCAATGGATTATTGTTGCTTTGGTATGTCGTCTTGAGTTGGGGTTCCAGTTAAGTTGCATAAACACCAGAACCTGGTTAATGGTCACTGATCTAGAGGATACACATGTCCTCACTCCGGAAGCATTTGAAGCTAGTAAACCAAACATGATAAATAGGGATGCTTGAAAATCTACATGTCTATCATTGGTTAGACATATTTGGAAAAGCACAAATGAGGCCCATTTTCAAGCATCGTATATCCATAGTCCCCATATTGTACAAAACATACAAAGGATGGTTTGGTCATTGATAAACGATAAAAGACAAGACAAGTTCCTCTATTCTTTGACAAACTAGTTGCAAAATCCAATGTGTTGTTTGCAGCTTTAAATCAGGAATAAGGATCATGTGTTTTTGTCAAATGCACGTTTGTGTGTACAAATTTGCAAGATTTTAGCAAATCATCCTGACTCAACATCAGGATGTGAGTACAATGAAATCAAAGTGGGCAACATGCAGGTTAGAGAGGGGACCTGGAAGGAGAAGAATGTCAAGAGATCCTGATCACAAAGGACTTGGCAAGCATTTTTCTTGTTTCTTAATGATCGGGGCAAACAAAGGTGCGCATCCTGCTATGTAAACACAGGCGCATCATCCAAAATTATCACTATTTTCTTTGTGTATTCGCAGGGCAAAGGGGATTAGGGTGAAGGGAGCAACGGCAGAGGTATGATGTAGATCTACAGTACGGATATTCCCATGCTCAGATGATTTACCAGTCGTGTAAATCACACGTGTATGCAACAAAAGAAAGCTGAAAGTGAATTTGGAAATGATGTAAACGGCAATGAACCGTGACAACAACTTATTTAAAGGGAAGAGATGTTTGCCTCTCCTGTTTTGAAACTGCATCACTTTTACTCTTCCTGTTTCATTGCGGTATAGGTTAGGAAGGAGTTGTAGCCATCACAACACATTTATATTCCTACAAACCAGTCTCCCATAATAGAAAATTTTACATTTAGATACATCTCTGTCCTTTGAGAAAAAAAAAACGATCAACTTGGAAGTGGATCAAAGCCAACAGGAGTATTACACATGTTTAATTTGCTAGCATACTCAGAAGGGCCTCCATCATACAAAGTCCAAGGGATCACTGATACTCATGAGATATGTGCTTAGTGAGGTACCTTTAGTTTATTTCTTTGGTTTTTATCTTATATGCATGTCTACTCGAAGTACCTTTTCTTCACTCATTATAGGAATATCTCACCAAACTTAATCAAGTTGTGTACCATTATCCCTACAATGGGAATTGACAACGTGATAGTCGTGATATTTTTCTTTGGTGAAGAGCGAATGATGGCGGTGATCTGAATGTTGAGATACTTTGTGATCTACTAGAGTCATACACTAGATCAACCTTAGCTATATCAGAATTGGGGTATGGATAAAAGGCATAATATTATGATCAATCTCAAAGATACTATATAGTCGATGCCTCCTAGGGGACAGTGTATTTGTGTTGTACTTTTTTTTCTTTTACTTTTTTGTTCCATTGTACATATTTTGTTTCTATTTAATGGAATTTGGCTTTCAAAAAAAAAAACGTAGTCCAATCCCATGTCCAAGAAGTGAATTTCACGACCCAACCCATCATTTTGGAAGGTCCAAAACCGTGGAGATAAATAAGTAGAAGACAATGGTGGATTAAAGGAAATTTTTAAAATATAGGGACTTGATAAAAAAAAGTAGGGAAGAGAAATGTGGATAAAAGGACAATTCCTACGATCTAGGGATTTTTATTCCTTTATTCGTAAATATGTTCTTTTCACACCCAACACTCCTGCGTCCATACTAGAAGTTTACTTACAAGATCAAGACTCCTATGAACACTACAAGATACGTTTTCTTGTGCAACAATATAAGGAAACCCGTGGCCTATTTTGCAAGATACCCTAGGATATGTATTTGGTCTAATTTCTAGCCTATATTAGCTTCCTATTTACCTTAATAATCCCATATTATTATTGCACGAATTTTAGTCAATTTTAGGATTAGCTATGTCTATATAAAGGCCATAACATTAACAATTCATTTATCTTTGTTCTTATAATGAACTATAACAAAATGGCTCTGTTAAATTTTATTATTTCCATTTAGTGAAGTTATTGGAACTAAATATATCAAATGACGCAATGCATATTGGGTGGCAGCGAAAATGGCATATTTGTATAATTACAAGTGTAAGGTCGCATGCATCTGCCCCAGACCCCAACCTAGTTGGGAATATACTAGGTACATTATTAATGTTGTTGTTGTTATTGTATATAAAGGACATAACATTCATTGTATTTACAAAACACTTTTATGAATTTGGGTTTTGGTGAGATTTTTGTATTCTCTTCGATTTTATCAAAACTTCAATTTATCTTTTCTCTTTTTGAGTTAAGTGGCATCATAAGAAAATTATCCTTATTTCTTGGTCAGGATATTCATTACCTTCAAGGAATCACATTTGGTGTTCTTATTGTCTTTTCAAAACCTGTGATTTGAGTTGGTAGAATACAAGTTAATCTTCAAGCTTGAGAAACAATAAATTTGTCAACGATCAAAACTAAAATTCACCGAATTTGTGGTGGGATCTTAAAGTAAAAAGGCCAACTGGTCAGTTTCATTACTCCCTGGTGGAATGGAAACTACTGACTATAATCTGTATGACCTTGTAATATACAAAGTAATTGATGATGTTCTGAGTTATGAGTATGTGCAGATTATATGCATAGATGGAGGCCATACCTATCAGTTACTGGAGTAAAATATTGTTCTTTGTCCGGTGGCATAGTAACCCTTCCCCACCTCATGCTCTCTTATCTTTGAATGTTGCTCTGCTACTAAGTATTTCCTGTTGGTACAGGTTAGATACAGGATGATGGGGCCCCTCTGGTCCAATATTTTCATCTAAGAGGTTAACGAATTATGATCCGTGAGATTTCTTGATCTAATTGTAATGATATGATTTCTAGAAAGCTATTCTGACTAATTTCTGAAGATATTGATGAGTAATTATGTATGGCAATTGTATTCGTGCAACCAGCTGGCTTTGGTTTTTGATGTTATGGACAAGTTAGCTTATGTAAATGCCTATCAAATTGTAATGGCAAAACTGCCGCAGATGGTGGAAGCCAATGATTGATAGTTGCAATCTTGGAATCCAAAAGTAGAGAAACTCTATGTGACACAGCAGATGTGTGATCCTTTATGTACAAAAGGCTACTACTCAGCACATGGATTAGCAATAAGGATACAAAGAGAATCATGGACTTGCAGGTGAAGGAGGTTGTGTTGTTGTCTTGAAAGTGAACGGTTATATCCGTAACCAATCAGGTATGCCCTCTATACATTATAGGGATAGCTCATCCAAGAGGAAGGAGCTATGTACCAATATTCCTATTGAAAAGGGATATTTATAATGTGATAGTCATGATATCCTATTTGGTGAAGAGCGGATGATGGCAATGAACTGAATGCAAAGATGCTTTGTGTTCCTCTATGAGGTTAGGGAAGCCATATATCAGATCACTCTTAGTTATAATGAAGGGCACGATAGAAGGGTAGGATATACAGTTCATGATAAAGAACTCAACCAGTGACTTCATCCAAGTAAGTCTAGTCCCGCGTACGATTGTTTCTACATATAGTCTATGGCCTGTAATTTTCTATTTTGCATTGATGAACATTTCTATAAATGACTTATATTATACTTGAATATTTAGCTTATATATATAAAAAAAAAAAAAAAAAAAAAAAAAAAAAAAAAAAAAAAAAAATCACCGAATTTGGTGGTGGTCACAAGTTCAACAAGATTCAAATTATTTAGTATCAGAGATAGGTTATGACGCTTTTTCCCCTATCTTTCAACGTTCAGTTTACATAGCTCCCATAGCATTGAGGCCAAAAATTACTTCAATTTTTTAGTTGCAACCTTGTTTTTTTTTTTTAAAAATTTTATCTTTCGACTAAAACAGTCAAAGCTAGGTCTATTCAAAAATAAAAAAGATTTGAAGTCCAAAAATAGCGCTTCATCAAAAGTTTTGGTACAACCAGCAAACGATCTTTTAAAATTTGAGTTCATAATTTCTCACAATCCATTGAGTTTGAGTTTGTTTCAAGTTGTTGGATCAAATTTAAATCCTACTAGACCAAACTTTCTATAGTGTTTGTTTCTTAGAGTTCAAGTCATGAAATTTAAGTCCTCTTCATACTCAAATTCGAGACACCACACACCATTAACTCTTAATCTTTAATTAGGTTCCAATGCGTCTTTTGGTCTGTCGTTTGGCTTGATAAGAGGTCCTAATTGAAGTTGATTAAAGTCATATTGTGAACACTTGAGTGATGAAAGGCAAGAGTAGTGAGCTCAAAAGATGGTAAAGGCCATATTCTTGGTGATATACAAGTTATTGAGTGATAATCTTTGAGTGTATACACGTGAGGAAGTGATGAGCATTTTTTACTAACTTTTTTCTGCAAGTACAGCATGTCTAACTAAGACAAAACCGTGGCTAGCTAACACAATGATAATGACCATAAAGACATCACCTTGAATCAAATGATGATAATGGTGCAACAATAAGAATTGGTGGTCTTTACTCGACAAGAAAATTTGGAATGGTTTAAGGCCCTAATGTCTAAAGAAGCATCTACAAGCAATGTTCCAAATTCCACACATGGAACAAAAGGTGATCAACCACCTTTAGCAGGCAAAACCATGACTAATTTGCCACCCAAACTACACGAATCCAAGGGAAAACCTAATGATGATGGAGGTGACCTTGATGCATGTTACGAAAGGTTTTGTGAGGGATATGAACCCCAAGGGTGAGGAGCTCGAATAAACTATGGAAATGTAAGGTGCAACAACCACGACAACCTCTTACCTGAGATGCACTCGTGAAGATAACCTTGGGGAGGTGAAGATCAAAATTTCTTTTCAGGAAGGAGTAACCCTGAGGCTTAGTTAGAATTGGAGATGAAACTTGGCAAGCTTTTTGGAATTCATGATTACACAGAGCGCCAAAAGGTAAAACTTGTTGTCGTTGAGTTTACTAACTATGTTATCACATGCAGGGATCAGGAATTGAGCAATAAAATACGTTATGAAGAACTACCTATTGAGGATTGGGAGGAGATGAAATGAATTTTAAGGAAGAGGTTCGTTCATAGACACTTCTACCATGAGATCCATCAAAACTCGCAACGTTTTGTGCAAGGTTCTAAGAGCGTTAAGGAGTTCTATATGGAAATTGAGCTCCTTTTTATTCAATACAACATTCAGGAGGATCGTGAGGTTACTATAGCACAATTTATTCAAGGTTTGAATCGTGAGATAGCTAATATTGTTGTGTTGCAGCACTATGTTGAGATTGAAGATATGTTATACCATGCAATCAAAATTGTACACAACTCAAAAGGAAAGATGTGAAGAAGGCGAGTTCAAATTCAAACCCTAATAATTCATTGAAGCCGAATCCTAAGGGGAGCAAATCTAGTTGTGAGCCTTCAAAAAAGAATGATGCAAAACTCATGTCTAAGTCAGGTACTTCTACACCCTCTACATTGAGACACTATGACATTAAGTATTTCAAGTGCTAAGATTTAGGTCATATTGCAAGCCAATTCCCAAACCAATGATTCATGCTAATCAAGGGGTCTAGAGTGATCTCATCTGAGGAGGAGTCTAGTGAACATGAATCATGTGGAGATGAAATGAAGCATGATGAGACTGAGGCTTTTGTTGGAGAATTGTTGGTGATTCATACATTGTTGAGTATGCAAATCAAGGATAAGGACAATCAGACTCAGAGTTAGAATCTCTTTCATACACATTGTTTGTTAATAATAAGGTTTGCAGTGTTATTATAGATAGAGAAAGTTGTACAAATGTGGCTAGTAACTACTTGATACAAAAGATGATTTGGGAGACCATTAAACGTACAAATCCATATCGACTTCAATGGCTGAATGAAGTGGGGAATTGAACGTATTTTTGTAAGAAAAATAGACTATGAGAGAAAAAAAATAAGTGAAAAAAGAGATTAAAACAAAATGAGAGAATAAAAGAAATATATTTGGCCCAAAAAAGTGTGATCAAGAATGCTTTATATTCTCGTGCTTCTATGATTTTATTTTTGTACAAAGAATCCTTAATCTCTACTAAGGAACTAACTGGTAATCCACCAAGTAAAATTGTTACTCTCCTGCAGAAATTTGAAGATATGATGCTCGAGAAGTTACCACTTGGTCTACCACCAATTTAAGGCGTTGAACATTAAATTGATTTTGTTCCCAGAGCTACAATACCAAATTGAACAACATACAAAAGTATGCCCTAAGGAGACTAAGGAGATTCAAAGGCAAATGGATGAGCTGCTAGCAAATGGACATGTCTGAGAGAGCATGAGCACATGTACCATACTCGTGCTACTCGTACCAAAGAAAGATTAAACTTGGAGGATGTGCACTGGTTGTAGAGCCATCAACAATATTATGCTAAAGTATCATCATACTATTCCTAGGTTAGATAATATTCTTGATGAATTGCATGGTGCATGTTTATTGTCTAAGATTGATTTGAGAAGTGGGTATCATCAAATACGTATGAAGGAAGGTGAAGAGTGGAAGTGTGCTTTCAAGTATGGATTGTATGAATGGTTATGCCATTTGGGTCAACTAATGCCCATATTACTTTCATTGACTTATGAATCCTGATTTGCGAACCTTTATTTGAAGGTTTGTAGTTGTTAGTTTTGATAACATATTGATCGATTCAAAATACCTACATGAGCATATTGTGCATATTAAGAATGTTTTAGAAGTTCTTCGAAAGGAGAAACTTTATGCTAACCCTAACAAGTACACATTTCGCACGAGCAAGCTTGTGTTTCTTGTTTTTTTTTTGTAAGTAGGAATGTCATTGAAGTGGATGAAAAGAAGGTGAGGTCGATCAAAGAATGAACACCAAAAAACGTGAGCCATGGGGAGTTTTCACGGTCGAACCAACTTCTACTGTATATTTGTTTGTTATTTTAGTAGTTTAGCCATGCCTATCACGGTGGTGATCAAGAAAAACGTGCCATTCAAGTTGGGAGATGGGCAAGACAAGGCATTCAAACTTATAAAGAGGATGTTATCTCAAGTTCCTTTACTTTCTTTGTTTGGTTTTACTAAAATGTTTGAGATTGAATGTGATGATTCCGCTGTAGGTACTAGTGTCATATTGATGCAATAAGGATGACCAATTGCGTACTTTATGACAAGAAGATGTATGCTTTGGTTAGAGCTTTAGAGAATTGCCAACACTATCTATGGCCGAAAGAATTCGTGATCCAATAGGACCATGAATCCTTGAAGCACCTTAAAGGCCGGAAAAAGTTTAACAGGAGACATGCCAATTGGATTGAGTTCATAGAAACATTCCCATGCGTGATCAAGTATAGACAAGGTAAGGAGAATGCGGTTACTGATGAGCTACAAAAGCCCCTAACATTATAAGAGATGATCTTCATTTAAAAATTTGGTCATCTCCCTTCTTCTTGCTACCTAGAGTAGCTGCCTTTGAGATCTTTTGTTTATGAAGTTCAGATTGATGAGATGTGTCCGAGTTTCCTCCTAATTTTGTCCATATGAAAGTCCCAGATTAACACCCAAATTCATGGTGAAATCAGCTCTCTTTGCTGTCGTTCTCCTGATAATTTGTGTATTGGAGAGGGGGAGGCAATGATAGGTTTTGGGGAGCTGTTTAGCACTAGTTGACCTGGCCACTCCTGAAGTCCTTTATTTTCAACCTGAGATATTATGGCCGCTTCTTTCCTTTTTTGGCTTCTAGTTCTATGTCTCCTTTATAGTGGTTGCTTTGGATTTTTTCTTTCCCTTGGTGTGGAGTGAGCTCTGGTGCCAATAGAGTTTATGAGCGGGAATTCAGCTCCATTGTTGATGACTGGACTTGTATTATCTACGGGAGTATGAGACTACAACAACTAGAGTGATTTCCTTAAGACTTATATGTTGTTGATCCACCTGAGGGTCAAAAAGAACACGAGAGACAATCGTAGCATTGTTAGTCAGGAATGTATCAGCTACTTGTAAAGGTGTTGTGTTTCCCACCTCCTCTTAGGTTTCCTAGACCTGCGACACTTAGCAACCTTGATCTTTTTCCTTTGATATCATGGATCCATTAATGATAGTCTCATCAGAAATATTGACTTGTTCCTGGGTAGATAGTTTCTTGGTTGATGTGGGACACCAGTTAAGGTTAAGAGGTAGCTACTGATATGGGGATTGTCTTGGTATCTCTCTGGGTGTAGTAGGTGTAGTTGAGACATTTTTGGCATCATTATATACGACATCTTCTTGTAGCAGGTTTTGAAATAGGGGACCTCTTGACTTCTGAAGATGGGGATTTTAATGGCTGATTAGTGATTGTGTGGTGAGTGTCCAGGGAGCAAGCATCCGATGACATGAAGGTGGAGTCAAAAGAGACCACATCAGAGAATTCTTGAATCTTATTCAACTGGAACCTCTCCGGTCCAATCTCTTTAACTGTCAGAGTATATTCTCCCATCTTCAAAGGACATAGGGATCATGGTTGGTATGTTATGCCCTTGTCCAATCCTTATTAAGATCAAAAAGCTTCTAGATAACAGTGTTGTATGCTGCACTCATCAATCTTGATCAGAGTTCCTAGTGACTTACCAATCTTCTCTATTATCAGTTGATTCCAAAACTGAATAAGGAGGCCAGAGATATGAAGCCAAGTTGTCCTTGTATTGCTTTCATTATCCATATCTGGCATCCAAGAGTATAGATCATCTAACCAATTTAAGAGCTAGATACTATCATTAGCAATCAAAGTTTACAGATCATGAGTATCTTCTTTCCATAAAAGGAGTTTGGATGCACTTAGGGGGCTAACAAAAATCTTAAGGTATCCAACAACCTTCAGTTCTAATTGCACAATTTTCCAATCACGTTTAGCATTCAATAATCCCACATAACCTTCCTTTAGCCAACTAATGTATGTATCCACAGTAAGGATGGTTAGAGTTTGAGGGAGTTTATTTACCACATAACCTTCCTTTTGCCGAAAGCTATACTACGTGTCATGATGCATAATTCGTGCGAAAGCGTAAACATAAGTGTGTGTTAAGCATACATA
>JAOWBN010235510.1:0-12355 GCA_028565015.1 Pinguicula moranensis
GTGCTTATTTTTTAGAAGGAAAAAAAGCATGTCAGGAGGTGTTGATTTTTTAGAAGGTTTACCTTCTTAAAATAAGAACAAGTAGTAGAATGTTGGCTGCGCAAAACACTCATTTTTTAAAAAAATATGCTTATAAGCCAATTATAATTTTAAGAAGCCTGCGCAAAACAGGCCCTCAATCATCTAGAAGCACACATGGGATTAGAATACAAGAGAACAGGAGGTGCTTTCTGGAAACTGTGGTGAATAATAGTTATATGGAACATCATATAAACTTTGACTCTCGTCCTGCAAAGGTCTTGTGCTTTCTCTACGTACGTCAAACCCTCATGAACATTCCCCTTCCTTTGTAGATCTAGCAACATCTGAAAAATTTGTGAACCATCCGACGCCTTCTTCCTATGTTTTCCACATGTGCTCACTCTTCTCTCCCCGAAGATACCACTGATTCTCGGGGAGACCTCCTCATCATACTCTTTCTTTCGTACGCAGATATCATATATCCTGAACTAAAATGGTAGATCCATTAACCATTTTGTTCTTTTAGGTCCAAAAAATGAGGATAGCTTACATTATGAAGCAACGAACGTGGATGGCTGCGGGTGGCATAAGACGAACCAACCTTAGGAGATACAAAAGAGATGAAGCTTCCATGTCTTATGCATGACGTCTCGGTGTAAGATATATCCGTCCTATTCATACAAGGCTAGGCGCTCAGCATGTACCTCCTCCACCTCGGAGAGTGGAACGTGGTCTCACTTACGCTGGAGCTCTTAGATCACAAAACCAACCCGTGTCTGGACCAGTAACTCAAGCTACTAAGGTTAATCATCATACAAAAAAGGTAACCGAGTCATACTCACAAAGGGTATGTTCTTCATATCTAATTTTCCACTTGGTTTGACTGTTACCAGTCTAGATACCATCTTAAAGAAACATGGTACATTACACGCTTTGCGTATTGCAAAAAAAAAGGTAAAGATGGTCTACGCTTCGATTTTGCTGACAGGCTTCTCTATGTGCTGAATAATACCTGGATTGAAAACCACAAACTCAGAGGCAATCTAGCCAAGTTTGGTACTGCTCCTGCCGCTCCTGTTAAATATGCTCAGAAAGACATCCATAGCCAGCTACATAAGGTAGTGTCAAGGACTAACTTGCAATGGATCCCTATATCTTTCAATTAGCTTCAGCTGGGGCAAACATCAAGGCCTAGCCCTGCCCTTATCCCAAAGGAGGTGACTCAGCAGGCTAAGATTACTCGAATGGATCACAAAATTAGAACATGCAAGGATCCACAGCCACCCTTAAGCTGGCTTGTGAAGCTAGTAGCTACTCCTGGTTGTCCTCTGGAAGAGTTGGTAAACTGAGAACTATTTACAAACTCCGATATTTCAAGCTGAAACTTAAAAGAGATGGCTATCATTACATCATTGTGAATGCCATGGGATTAGAAAAAGTCCTAATATGGGAGGAAGAGTGTTGTAATCTCCCTAACTTATTGAAGCATGAGCAGAGTTGGCTCTCCATATGGCTCAAAGGACCCCTATCCACTTAGTCCTAATATGATGACACGGTATCAAGCAATAGACTAGTATGGATAAGACTCTATGGCCTCCCTATGATTGCACGGGAAGAGGGGTTTCTAAAACAGATTGGACAACCACTAGGGATCTTCATATGTCTTGACTCTCAAACTGAGAATCCATCTCAGCTAGAAGGAGCTCAAATGCTACTGGATATCCCTATTAATTAGACTATCCCACCTGCCTTGACAATGGACAACAACAACAAGAGATACATAGTATACATAAGGGAGATTGATAAAACTATAAGGTCTAGCCTTGCTTGGTCTGAGATTTCATCCTCCATCTCCGAGGACAACATAGATATAGTGGAGTCCTTTCAAACAGATACAAGTTTTTAATCTGCCTCAGCCCACAATGAGGACCATCAGTCCACGCCAATCAGCAGTCATGCAAAAAAGGTAAACAAAGAGACCTCCCTTGTTGTAGCAAAGTCTAGTGTTGATAGTCCCATACCTAATCAACACATTTGGAGCCCTCTTAAACTAGAATGGTTGCCTAAATCAACCTCCATATCTAGCAAAGACAACCGATCATATGATAAGCAATTGGCCGTACAGGCTGCAGATGACCATAAAGCAACCACCAATAATGACAACTACACTATTCCGGATGCTACTGTGGAACCTCTGGATGTCTATCCTTCTGAGTCTGAATTTAATAAATCTATAGAAAAGCTTTCCTCCACTCTCAAAACAAGTATCCCCTAGAAAGGACACAACGACAACAACACCTCAACGGATAAGAAAGAAAAAAAAGTGTTCAACTAATTGAATCAGGTCCCAGAACGAGGAGCCAAGTCAGGATGGAAGCAGAGGCCAATTATGAGACAGAGCAGACAACCTTGCACCACTGGATAGATCACCTGATGAACCAACAATCCAAGAGATACTTACTGGCAGCACAAAATAAGGAACAAATTGAATCATCCTCAACAGTGGGAGATCATCAGGAGATTGGTAGGCCTATATCTCTTGAAGAAGAACTTGGAATAGACTATGGATCCTCCTATGCAGCTACCAAGTCTACACTTGCCAAGTTATCCAGCATCAACCGAACAATGCAGAAGCAGAAAAGGTCTGAGAAGGCCCAGAACAGCATCAGGCAGAAGGCATCCCCCAATGAGATCATTTATAATGTTATAGGACTTGGAGGTCAAGAAAGACGGAAGAGACTACAACAACTGATCATGCAACAAGTGGACTTCATTGGGATTCAGGAGACTTAAACTTGAGGTAATTCATAGACGCCTATGCTAGAGACTTTGGTATGATGAGTTTGATTGGGCTTATAGGGTATCCATAGGGCAATCAGGGTGACTACTATGCATTTGGAATAAGAATAAATCTGCAAGGACAAGCATATTCTTGGGGAGTGGGTTTCTTGGAATCTCAGGCACATGGATCAATGACTCGGTGCAATGCAATACGGTCAACTTGTATGGGTCATCTAATCTAAAATCTAAGGTATCCGGTGGCATGAACTGCAAGAGCAATACTATGGTAAAGAATAGGAAAAATGGTGCATATTTGGGGACTTTAATGTTGTTCTGCATCTAAAAGAAAGGAAGGGGTCCTCCCTCTCAAGCTATGGTGCTGGAATAATGGCATTCCAAGAATTTACCAGTAGACTGGGACTGCATGACCTCCCTATGTCCAGAAGAAAATATACATGTTATCATAGCTCATTGAGATGCATAGGCAGACTTGACAGATTCCTCTTCAATGATGTGTGGATGTCCTCATCATCAGACTGGACACAAATAGGACTGGATAAGGATGACTCAGATTGCATCCCGGTTACCCTGCACTTAGCGATCAAAGAATGGGCCCCAAACCTTTTAGGTTCATAAACTGTTGGCTAGAAGATGATAGCTACAACAACTTGATAGAGCATATCTGGAATCAGCCCTGTAATTTTAGATATGCAGGTCAGAGACTTATGCACAAGATCAGAGAAATCAGATCAGGAATTAGGAAATGGAATTGAAATGCTCCAAGGAACCTAACTGCAGAATGAAACAGGATAATAAGCTCACTCAGATAGTTAGAACTAGAAACTGAATCTGGTGACACCATCTCGGATGATCTACAACAGCTGGCACAGAACCTTAGGGAAGAACTATACAAAGTGACTCAACTATTGGACACCACAACCTACCAAAAATCAAGAATTCAGTGGCTTCAACAAGGTGATGCCAATACTGCTTATTACCACAGTTGCATCAATAAACTAAGAAGACAGAGCACCATCACAGGAATCTGGGATAATCATACATGGTTAGAAGATGTTCATGAGGTAAAAAACTGTTTCAAAATTTACTTTCAAAGAAATTTAGTGAAGACTGTTGGACCAGACCAAGACTTCAACCCAACCTGTTCAAAAAGCTATCAGACACAGTAAGAAACTATCTTAGCACACCTTTCACCGAGAATAAGATGTTTGAAAACCCTCAACTCATGTGGCAGCAATAAAAGTCCAGGCGTGGACGGTCTAAATTTCTGTTTTATCAAGCATTTCAGCCACCTTCTCAAGATTCATATCTTTTGGATGCTACAGGAGTTCTATAAAAATAGCAGAGTAACCACTGGTTCTAATGTTGCACACATTACACTCATTGCCAAGAAAACCAACCCAATGATAGTGGAAGACTTTAAGCCAATTACTCATATTGGTTCTATGTTGTAAATCCTTTCAAAAACACTTGCAAGGAGGCTGGGAGTAGTTCTGGACGAGGTTATTTCCCCCAACCAAATGCCCTTCATTAAAGGAAGGAAGCTACTGGACAACATCCTCATAGCTGATGAGTCCATTGATGAACTAAGGAAGCTAATGAAACCAACCATAATATTCAAAGTGAACTTCGAGAAGGCATTTGACACACTAAACTGGCCTTTTCTTCTGCCCACAATGCAGCACATGGGCTTCCCAGAGGCATGTATTGACTAGATTGCAGAGATTTTGTCTTCTACCTCCTGCTCAATACTTGTTAATGGGAGCCCTACTGCAGAATTTATCCCACAAAGAGGCCTAAGGCAGGGGGATCCACTACCTCCTGCTTTTCAACATTGCAGCTGAACGTCTATCTGTTTTGCTACATAGATCTGCAAACCTACACAAGTTCATTCCCCTGCAGGTTGGAAGGCACAAGGTACAACTCTCCCATCTGCAATTTGCAGATGACACCTTGTTGTTTGGTGAATCTAACTGGGACACAATCAGAACCTTCAAAGCAATCCTATTGAATTTTGAACTCGTATCTAGCTTAAGAGTGAATTACAGCAAAAGCTCCATTTATGGAGTGAACATGGACTGCAGAATCATGGAGGAAATGGCTGCATATTTAGGATGCAAGTAAGGCCATCTTCTTTTCAAGTACCTTTGTCTTCCTTTGGGTACCAAGAATCATAAAGTTTCCATATGGCAGCTTATAGTCTCAAGAACTTCACAAACTCTGCAATCCTTGGAGAATAACTACCTGTCAGTGGGAGGCAAAGTGACTATGATTAATGCAGTACTCAATGCACTGCCCATACATTTCCTTTCCTTCTACAACATTCCAAAATCAATCCTGCACAAATTGACATCCATGCAAGGAATTTGTTTTTGAGGAAAAACTGCAGGGAAGAGGGTAGTCATCTGGACTTCGTGGAATAAAATAGCCCTACCAAAAAATAAAGAAGTACTGGGAATCAAGAGAATATAGGAATTCAATAACGCATTGCTGGGGAATTGGGGTACTAGAATACTGCAAGAGAAGAGCTCTCTAGCCACTGATATTCTGAAATCAAAATATTAAACAGAGGATGACCTACATCTGGGAGCCTGAGACTTCTTCTGATACCCCTGTATATTAGCTCCCCTCAAAGAGGAAGAAGAAAAAGTGACTCATACACATCTTCTTGATGGAAAGCTATGCTGCATATCACCTCCCAGAACTGGTTCCTGAAAAAGGTGGAGATAA
Organism: Pinguicula moranensis; assembly: GCA_028565015.1. NCBI lineage: Eukaryota > Viridiplantae > Streptophyta > Magnoliopsida > Lamiales > Lentibulariaceae > Pinguicula > Pinguicula moranensis. The sequence continues at coordinate 5,551 of JAOWBN010235510.1, forward strand.
AAATTGGGACTGGATCAAGAATTCCTTTTTGGAGGGACAAATGACTCGCTTTTGAAGCACTATCAGACATCTTTCCTCAACTCTATATAGTCTCAACAAACGCTCTATTATATATTTCTGATGCAGGTAACTGGGAAGAAAATAACTGGAGCTAGGACCTACCTTGGGGAAGAAGACTGAGGAACAATGAAGAAGAGTAGCTTGCCCAACTTCTAAGCCTACTCCAAAGCAGATTTCCTGTACAAAACGGCCAAGACTCTTACCTGTTCAATAGGGACATATATGGTAATTATAGCACTAAAATTACTTACCTAAAATAGCTTGATGCATAGGTTCTGCTGTTTACAAATGAGGAGGCCAGTAAACTGTCCATGGTTCGGAACAAATATTCACAAGCAAAGCAAGAAATTCTTGTCTTGAAGATCCTACTCCAGGCCCTTCCTATCAAATACACCTTGCACAACAAAGGCATCATCCCAGCAGAGCAGGAAATCCCCTGCACTCTGGGCAATACAGGTCAGGAGAGCTATGAGCACTTATTTACAACTTGTACAATAACACTTTCTCTTTGGTAGGACGTGGAAATCTGTCTGGATCTCCTATAAAAAAGACTTTGAGGGGGGAACTTCCTTTGATTAATGCTGAATTGCAAGCCATTCAAAGAAACACTTGGCTAAACATAAAAGCACACCAAAAAAAGGCCACAATTTTCTTACTCCTTAACTGAATGGATACTACAATCTCTAATCTACATGGAATTATGAAATCTGATGTAGACTGGTAGCTCGGTAGATTATTTGATATTTGCATAGCATACTCATGGACATTTAATATTGTATGCATGACACATACATTAGGCCATGTTTGTGAATACTGGTCTTGGCTATATTCCATGTTCTGATGCTATTGCTGCCCGGTAATAGGTGGCTATGTACAAGGTGATATTTGTGCATTTTCTTTGGCAAATCATCTGCTACTAAGCTGCACAGGTAATAGTGGAACCGTCCATAACACCTACACCCCCCTCTATGGTCAGACTTGATTGATTCCATGCTTGTTCTACAGATGTTCTTGTGATCTGTTTTGAGGTACAAGATTAAGGCATAGTCTATGCAATGTCATCGGTGGCCATCTCACGCAGCAAGTCTACTTTTCACTAAAGCAATACTCAAGCAGATTTTTGCTATTATGCTATCTGCACTTATGCAGATTTCTGGTACCTTACCGCACTGAAACAATATTTAAGCTGCTACCAAGGTGTATAGTACAACCATGAAACTACAATTGGCTCTCCATGAGACCTATCCGAATACTAAAGCTGGTAGCCAACTTAACTGTCACAAATGAGCCAGCAACACAAAATTCAGAATATGGAATGCTTTCAATCTGACCATCATTACTCTCAAGGCATAAGTTAGTCTTTGACTGTGATCTTTGATACTGGCCATTGATCTATCTGCCTCATCCATTACAGGGGTAGCTCTGCTATCAAAACCGAGCTATGTTCCAATATGCTCATAAAAAGTGGAATTGATAAGTTGATAGCCATGACATTTCGTTTTGATGAAAAGCGGATAATGGCGATAAACTAAACGTCGAGATGCCATGTGACCTTCTATGAAGTTAGGAGAGCCATACACCTTATCACCCTAAGCTACACTAAGGCTGATATGGATTTAAGCACAGATATCAAGATCACTTTCAAAGATTTAAACTTGTGGATGCTTACTAGATTAGTTAGCTACAAGCTTAGTAAAGTTGTAAATTTTGTTTTTTTCCTTTCCTTTCATTGTACAAACTCTTATTATTATTAATAGATCTTAGCTTATAAAAAAAAAGTAATAGAAGAAAATTTGAGCAAAGCAAACTGGAGTATGTAGAACTCAAAGAAAAATTCCAGTGGCATAATGGATATCAGCAAAGACACATGGATCAATTGAGATGGGATAGAACCTCCATGATTGGTTCAGACACCTTAGGTATTGTCTACAAAATGAATAGCAAGCCCATTTTAAAGATACAATCCAGAAAATCACAACTATCAATGAGATGAAACCATAAAATCTTATCAACATAGCACAATAGGAAGACAAAGTCAAAACGAAACAAAGACAACAAACGTATGGCTACAAGATAGGATTTTGGAATTAAAATTACCTTGTGCATTAAAGTTTCTGCATAGAAATCCCATAAGGTCAGGTATTCTAGCAATTTAGAGCAGGAGAGGTTACTGCAATTAAATCAAAGAAACAACCAAATCATCTGCTACGCAAAGGCAATCAAACTAAACAGCGGGAAATGTGTAGCAGAATGACACGCGGATTCTGAAATCTCGTACGGAAAATCAGAAGTGTCATTCTCTGTTTTTCATGGGCAGAATAATACGTGAGAGATTTAGGGCAGTACTGGCGCTTTCACTTTGTAATATATAAATAATTCTTTGGCGATTTAGGCCACCCTAATAAAATATACTTATTTACTTTAAAAAAAAGTCCATGTTGTTTTCTAGCAGAAAATACAGTTTGTTTGCCATCAAACACAGTTAACGATCCACTAAGACGATAATACCAATAGTCATGAGCATCTAATGTCCCTATAGAAATCAAATTCGTTTATAATTCAGGGTTATATCTCACCTTGGTTAGTTTAATGTTTCTATTATTAGGAGCTCTCTTGTTACAGGTATGCCTTGTTTATATGATTACTGACGTGTAAGCGAGGTGGTTTTTGACAGGAAGTCCGAGAAATTGGTGAACATTGGCAATGAACTGCTTAGAGGGTTTAACCCTCTTGATGAAGTAAAAGTAAAAAAACAAGGGGAAGAAAATGCTGAGACGCTTTATGATCTTCTATGACGTTAAGTGAGCCGTGTACCAAATCACCCTTAGCTATACCCGATGGAGAGTATGAAGAGAAGATAAGTTCCAGATCAATTCCAAAGATGTATCTAGTATTGCCCGGGTAGGGGCAGGAGTGGATGTTGTATTTTTCCTACATCCATGTACATAATTATTTTTATTTAATGAAATTTGGCTTATCTCAAAAAAATATCCTTTTATCATCCGTTTCTCATGTCATTGTCATACCTTTTACAGAACAAGCAACATGTTTTCCCATGTAAACAGTGCCACAATAGGAACATTTAACTCCCTTAATTCTCCTAACATTGACTCATATGAAATGCAACTAGTGTACAAAATCCACTCATTTTTAGGTTGAACATCAGAAACCGTAAGTACTTCACATACTTGGTCAGAAACAAGCAAAACTTCATAGGAATCTTAAAAATCAGAATCCCCACATATATCATCAGAGACAAGCATTACTTCACAAAGATTTGCTCAGTTTCAACCCCTCGGTTGTTGTTTTCCTGTCTTAGTTCCTTTCGTACCTAAAAACAATTTTTCATCAAATGCCCTACTTTGTTACAATGATGACTTTTTCCAGTTTCCCTTCCCTTTGTTCTTATCCTTGGAGTTTAATTTGTGCTTAGATTTTTTATGTTCAGAATACCCTTTACAAACATATTTGTTCCGTTTGTCTTCTAAGCTTTTAGCTCAAGCTCCCTAGCTTTCAAACCACATATTATTAACTCAAGAGTAGGCATAGGTCCACTATATTGCAGAACATTTTCACCACAGAATAGTCTTTAGGTAGAGATTTTAGTAAAATTATTGCCTCACCAGTTTCATCTAGGTCATATTTTTATCCATTGAATAAGATATTCATTTTCAAAAACTCATCTACATTCTCATCTATGGTCCTGTTACTATCCATTTTTGAACAGAACAAAGAGTCTTTTGGAAATGCTAAATTAGGTGTTGTTTGATGAAAGTTTATTAACTCAACTTAGCCCCAAATGCCAGAGGGTTCTATGAACCATCTACCTTAAAAAGTACCGGTGTTGTGAGGGGCGCACCGGGGCAATAAGGCCAAAAATTGGGGCGCGGGGCCCATGCCTCACGAATTGGGGCGCATTAAATGTTTAATTTTCAAAAAAATAAATATGTAAGTATTTCAGTAATATAATTATCCATTCTAAATCAATATAAACAACTCAATTACAAAATAAAATATTGATACTTTATAATAATCATGGTTATGCAAACGATCAATACTCAATAGTCATGAAAATAAAAAAAATTACAAAGCAATACACAAGTTGCATAATATGAAATTAATAATCATCAATATCATCCTCTTCACTTGAGAGTTTTTCCTCTTCTCCTTCATCCGAGCCAATCAAGTTAATATCCTCATCCTCATCATCTTCAACCATAAGATGTAGACGAGCGGCCTTAGAGCTTGAACCTTTCTCCGTTGTATTTGTGGTAGCCCTAGTACGGTACAAGGGTTCCATTGCACCAGAAGCTCTACTAACGGTCCCCCAAGTTAGTGAATCATCCTCAAAGACCAAATCATCATTATCACTTTCATCATCCTCCATCTTCCCAAGTAGCCACTCGTTACTATCATCAATGTCGCTCAAGAGAATAGGATAAGTGGTGTCGGTTATATTGAATCTGTGCCTGAGTGCTCTATTATACTTAACAAACACCAAGTCATTTGATCGTCCTTGTGGTGGACGATTCCTCTTTTTGCTATGAACCTTAGAGTACAAAAATATAGGTAAGACTTAGGAGTTAAACACACAGTATTTTCTTCAAAAATATAATCAACAATAATGTTATTGATTTATTAGGAGTTAAGAATAGATTGCTTACATGTTGAAAAGCACTCCAATTCCTCTCACATTCAGTGGAACTACAAGTGATGCTCAACACCCAAACTGCAAATCTTTGCAAATTAGGTGTAGCAGACCCATAAGTTTTCCATCATTGTCTTTTGGAGGAAACCATACAACAACTAAATTACTACAAGCGATTTCAAAATGATTGCAAACTAAACGTACAAGCGATTTCGAGGAATAGTAAACCCTCCGCCGCTTCTTCTCCGCTGATCACTGAATAGCACTGTAACTGATTGGTTGGCAACCATCTGCCATTTATACAGCCCCGGGAAGGCCACAAGCGCCCAAGGACTACTTTTTCCTGTCAGTGTCTGACTCCTTCTTGCTTAGCAACCGAGAAGTGTTTACTCATAGAGCACATGCGAGCTCAGTCTTCTTAACGTTTCTTCCTTGCTAAGTGAGGTAATCCTCTGTAGTAGACAATGGATGGTCAGGGCTGGTGCATACCAAAATACCATCTAAAAAAGTTCCATCGTGCGGCCATTAAAGCAAGTAAAAATCCTCTAGTCAGTAAGGAGGATCAACTCTATCACCTAAATCAGAGTCATTCTTATGCTTCAATGCTCTCGCAAGGGAAGGGCCCTCAACACCGATACCCTACAGCGACTGTTGGCCTGGATCAACAACCCACGTTCTACATTACGAATTTCCCCAATGTGGGAACTCATGAACGGCTGTTTGGTGTACTGCAACAGCAAGGAATGGTTAGATCATTCAAAATTGCTAGAAAGGTTAATATTCTGGAGGAGCCCTTTGGCTTTGTCGAATACAATATAAAAGGTAATGTGGATGGTCTTCTAACTAAGCTGAATAATATCTAGTTGGGTTCATGGAAGCTCCATGCAAACATTGCCCGATTTGAAAAAATGAAGCAAACAACGACAGAACCCTCTTCGAGGCACACTTACAAGCTTCAGGCCTTACACTCATATGGAACTCAACCTCACTTCTTGTGTGGAGGAATCATCTAGCATGTCGGGAGCTCAGACCTTGAAGCCTCCCCCTCCCACTAAATTGAGGCCCCCTAATCAAACTACCACAAAGTAGAGTGCCTAAACTGCAAGTTCCCAGAAACAGAGATATGCCCAGGGTCCAATGGCGAGAGGTCAAGAAACATGAACCTAAGAAGACCTTGTCTATCACTAGGAAACGTCAAGAGGTATTATGGTTTAATAAAGGATACTTAGCGTTCCTCCTTCATCAGGTTGAGGGGTCCAAAATCAAGATGGCTCTGAAAATAACTGGTTATCTAAACATCACAACAAGCCAAATTAATGCAAATACTTACTTTATATGGGAGGACAAAGGCATTGACCTTGATACACTTATGAAACATGACAGTGACTGGCTAAAAACCTGGATTGATACACTATCTCCCTGGACACATGGAATGCAAATACCTTGTAAAAACAGAAGCTGGATCAAGATCTTTGGTGTCCCTATAACACACTAGTAGGATGATGTCTGGGAACAAATAGGTGCCAGAATGGGGAACGTTATTGAAATTGACATGTGCACTAAAAATCATGTTTACTTAGAAGCTAGTCAACTTCTACTGGAAACAGAATGGGCAACATGTTACCTTCTAAACTTGAGCTGGAAATTGAGGGCAAGCATCTAGTGGTGTACATATCAGAGATTCTATCAAGTAGATTTGAAACTGAGCAGCTGGATGTTTCCAGCTCTATTTCTATTCACTCATCTTCCACTCAGTACCGGAATTTGGCCAAATGGAGGAATCTTTGTCATCAGAGGAGGTGGACCATATGCATACTATTGATAATCAATTGGACACATAGCTAAATACCTCTACTGCTTCTCACACCAAGTTGGAACAACTCGCACTAGTAACCACTAGAAATGTTGTGAATAACCCTACCATCAGTACCCCACCCCTCTGCTAGTGGACAATAAAGAAGGTATCTTTGAAGCGGATAACCCCTCCTTACTGGCTCTGGCAATAGCCTCCTATCCAGAGATTGCAGAGGAAATTTCAAGCCCAATCGTTGTGGAACAACATCGGCTTGAATTTAGGCAAGCTGATCTACCTTCTGA
>JAOWBN010235521.1:0-12354 GCA_028565015.1 Pinguicula moranensis
TGCAGTTGATTCCATCACCATTCCCCGGCCTGTCCATGAGGCTTTCCAAAATTCTAATTGGGTAGCTGCCATGAAAGCAGAAATGGAAGCTCTGAAGCGCAATCACACGTGGGATCTTGTGGATCTTCCACCGGGCACTCGTACTATTGGGTGTAAATGGGTGTTCACCGTCAAGTATTTGGCGGACGGCTCGGTTGACAGGTACAAAGCCCGTCTCGTGGCTAAGGGCTTTACTCAGGTACCTGGTCGTGATTTTGGTGCTACCTTTGCCCCTGTTGCGAAGCTGAACACCATTCGGTTAGTTGTGTCACTTGCTGCATCTTCCTCTTGGCCTTTATATCAGCTTGATGTAAAAAAAATGCTTTCCTGAATGGAGATCTATCTGAGACTATTTATATGGATCCCCTACCGGGTTTTCGGGCTGAGGGGAGTATTTGGGAAAAGTGTCGTCTTTGAAAGTCTCTCTATGGTCTGAAGCAATCTCCTCGTGCGTGGTTTGGTCGCTTCAGCGATGTCATTATCACCATGGATTTCGCTTACAGTCAGTCTGACCATACGTGCTTTATTCGCCAGAACTCTAAAAGTCAAAGTATTATTATATTAGTCTATGTGGATGATATGTTTATTACAGGAGATGATGCATACGGTATTGAATGAGTGAAACACCACACTGGGATGATATTTTATGTTAAGGATCTCGACGCCCTCAAGCACTTTCTTGGTATCGAGGTGGCTCAGCCTGGTCACAGCATCTCATTGTACCACCGGAAATACACGTTGGACCTCCTTCATGACACGGGGATGCTGGGGTGTAGGCCAGCCTTCTCTCCTATGGATCCGAATCAGAAGCTATCTGCTGATATGGGGGAGTTATTATCAAATCCGGATATGTATCAGCGACTTGTTGGCTGTCTCATCTATCTGGCGAATACACGACCAGACATTATATTAGCAGTAAGTGTTGTCAGTTAGTTCATGCATGCACCGAGGGAAACTCATTTGGATGCTGCCTACCATATTTTACGATATTTGAAGACATGCCCTGGTCTAGGGTTATTCTTTAAGGAAGAAGCTCAATCCGAGCTTTCTCGCTTCACAGATGCTGACTACGCTGGGGTCAAAGAGCGATCGTCGATCTACTTCAGGTTTCTGTAATTTTCGTGGCAATCATCTTATTTCTTGGAAGAGTAAGAAACAGGCAGTCATCTCCCGATCATCAGCTGAGGCTGAGTACAGAGCTATGGCACAGGGGACATGTGAGATATTGTGGCTTCGATCTCTTCTACGGGAGTTGTGATTCCTAGTTAAGAACTCCTCTACCTTGCTGTGTGATAACAAATCGGCGATTATGTTGTCCTCCGATTCAATTCTCCATGAGAGAACCAAGCACATTGAGGTGGATGTCCATTTCATTCGAGAAAAGGTTCAATCCGGTGTTATCTCCTCAGAGTTCATAGCCTCATGAGACCAGACTGCTGATGTGTTCACAAAGCCAATTGGCCCAAGCCTCCTACAAATATTCATTCGCAAGCTTGGGCTCACCGATATCTTCGCCCCAACTTAAGGAGGAGTGTTGGAATATGGACTTGAGCCCATACTCTAGAGAGTTTTTAGTTTAGGGTTACTCCTAGTTTATTTTTCAATTTTACCTTTGTAGTAATCTATATAAACATGTGTACTCTATAGTTTCATGATAACTATAGCAATAAAGGTTTTCCTTTCTATTCTTATTACATGCATAGGTATTTATACTAGCCAAGTGTCTTCAAATGACAAGTCTTCCACATTATCCAAATGCGTTCTCCAAAGACTTTCCTATCCCATGAAACAGTCGTTTGGAAATAAATACCATCATCCACATGGTAATCCTAGACCAAGTAGGATTGTTTCCTTGTTTGCCACCCAACTTGTCGTCGACTCAATCTCTTTCCTTCTTTTCACTTTATGCAAGGCCTCCAGCCTTACATAGACTCCCCAAATTCTATGCATGTGAGTGCATTTCTGTCTATGCCTGTGTCCTGAAAAATTCACATACCTTGTCTGAAAAAGTCGCACACATCACGTCAGATAAATTCACGCTCTTCTTGTCTCTCCAGCTGTCACAACACCATCGCATTCTTAGCTCAACAATGTCACGCGCACTTCTCATTGCTCCATTCGTCATCACTCGTCGGATAAAAGATTGTAGTTGGCTCATTGCTCGACATCCAGCAAGCCCTTCTCCAGCTCAATGTTGCTTTTCTTGTATTGTGTTGCATCCCGCAACACTTCTTCTGCTCAGCATCCCAGCTGTAGCTCAGTGAGTCATCATACTCCGAATAACACATATCGGTTCGTACACTAGAATGCATACAATAGACTGTACTTCGTCCAGTATCTTTGCTTCAGTCAGTAAGGCTATGTTCACCTTGTAGCTAATCATGTCATAACACTCTGGATGACTCATATGTGTGAGGTTGGGTTAGACACCTGCCGATACCACCAAGGCCCTTACAGCATTCATCGGCTGGATTATGTGATAACTAGACAAAATAGCTGCTCAGAGTGGTGGACATATCTCTACCAGATAACTTGGTTTGCTATGCAAATACAAAGACACATTAAAGATGGCACAACTGCCATGGCAAGTCATACACGCATTAAAAGCTTGAGTTTCCTATGATGTTCCAGATCACTAGTTGATCCTGAGGCTATGATCAGAGAGAAAGTAATTCAAACTGAGGAAGAAGAAGGCTGGATTTGGTTGTGGATCAGACCACTAACTCCAACTGAAGAACAAGAGTTCTTAGTACTCAAAGAAAGAAACGAGCAACTCATTAATTTTCAACAAGGAGCAAAGTGTTGGGAGTGGATCCCTGACACGAACAAGGGAGTCGATTGCGCCCGTATCCCAGCGGCCACGGCTCCAGACACACAGGGCTTGCCTAATGAGGTCTGGGTTCGAATCTGGCTGGAAACACATCTGGCAATTGATACCTCTGGATTAGTCGAAGGGCCTAGTGGGACCGAAGGATACCGAAGTGGGTAACCGGTTGCAGTGGATCCGTGGATTTGAAAGAAACGGCTGCTGTGGACCCCATTACCTACCAAAAAAAAGACACGAACAAGGGAGACCCAACAAAAACGGGCTAAGAAATTTAAACACAATTAATATCGAGGCAAATTTGGAAATCATCAGCGCCATTAAAGATGACAGCTTTCAGATGGCGAGTGATGCAGAATCGCATCCCAACTATGGAAAATTTGCAGGAAGAGGACTGACGCTAACTGATGAAGAAATGCATGTGTAAAGGATACTCACAGAATACAGAAACAACCTCCCATCTCTTCGCTTTTTGTCCCAAAAGCTGGAGGCATGGGGGTTGTTCTACGACTAGCTGGGTCAACTGCATCAACCATGAACAACTAGAAATCAAATTCAGAGTGCATGTAGGGCTGAACATCAATCAATACCTGGAACAGTCTATGGCTGTTTGTAATTTGGAAATTATGGCTCCACCACAACCGAATTAGGCTACCGAACGAAGTACCCTATCAGCAGAAATTGTCAATATAACCAAGATTCTATCTTGGGCTTGGATGAGGGCTCACCGACAAATATCGATCGGAGACTGAATGCACTCAACGTGTGAATGTGGTAGATTTATTCTATAAAATCAAAGGATGATCGGCTGAAAAGCCAGGAATAAGAAGAAATTGCTCCTCGATAGGTGGGAGGTGGTGACACACAATGATATTTTGTAAAAACGCATTTTGCCCAATTGGGCCTCATGATTTTGAATAAAAGGTCTAATTTGTCTAATAAGTAAGTTTTGGGCTTAACCCAAAGGCCAAAAAACGGTAGGTTTTGGATAAGCATGAAGAGCATTGTCCATGTAAAGTGCAGGAGAGTCAGTCTATAACAAAACTATAACCTACTTGAATAATAAATCAACATACTAAGAAAAAGAAATCAAGTGTAGGAATGTTCGAAATTAAAAATTACGAAAATTAATTACTATATAACTAAAGAGATCAGTAAGCATAGTCAATAGGTATGACTCATTTATCTACCAAAAAAAGGTTTGACTCTTTTATATTAATCGGAAATATCTTTCTTTGTTATATATTGATCTCATTTAAGGTATTTCATTTGGCCTGATTCCATTCTGATTTGTGACATGACCCTACGAGTCAGTTTCAGTGCAAAAGGTTGACTTCATGATGAAAGACGGGATATAATTTTGTTTGGGTCACTTTGGTAGTCTCTTATTAGGCTAATCAAGCTAATTAAGTGTGATAACCACAGTATATTCGACTTTATTCATTGTTTGGTAAATAAATTAGTTATCCCCTAATCCGACAGATTTTGACTCGGTCCTAGATAAAAGGATATCAACTGCTAAAATTTTGTCTCTTAAGATTGGGCGATTTTCATAATCCGACATAGTCCCTCCTTTTGAATAACCATTTTACTACTTCCAACTTATTTACAATTTAATTATATTAAATTAAACCATATTAATTAAATTAGTTTAATTAAACTATATTAATTAAATAAGTTTAATTAAACTATATTAATTAAATATTTTAATTAATTAAATTAGTTTAATTATTATTTAAAACGTTTTATTTAATAATATTAATTTATTTATATTAGTTAAATTATTTTAATTGAATTAGATTAAAATGCCCATCAATGAAGACTTTCACGTTATTGGCTATTGCTGGTATTTAATAAAAATATATAATCATTCAAAAACTATATAAATGAGAAAGAAATAGGGTGATACAATACAATTCAAAATGATTCAAAATAATTCGGAGGCAGCAGTAGCAAGTAAATAGTCTAGTTATACTAGACTGCTAGGTACAATTGAGTGCATGCATGGATCTTTTAATTCTTATTCCAAATCCTAATGCGACGAGGATTTTAAGGGCAAGTTTCCAATTTGATTCTTGACATATTTTTTTTACGGTACAAAAAGGATATATATCCACAACGTACTCAGTAAAAAAGCACATATATATATATATATATATATTTGGCGGAAATAGCAAAATTTTCGCTAAAAATGGCTATAAACCGTTACCGTCACCACTATGTTAGCGGAATTGAAAAACCTATCCGCTACCGCTACCGTTACCGTTATCGCCCTTAACAGTAACGATAACGGTAACGGAATTCCGCCAATTCCGTTTTCCGTTATACACCCCTAGCCTGAACCTAGATTTACCCCCTCCATTTCTTCCATAAATTTCATCTTTTATTCTATGTTATGCCGCACCTTCCTTCCAGAAATTGATTTCCCAATCAATTTCCCTAATTGAGCGAAACCCTAAACTAAGGAAGTTCCAGTACCTCATCTCAACGGCGAGGCTACAAGCCGAATTTGCTGGCGCAATCGACTGGTGCGAATTCAGAAGAGAAGACAATTAGAGAACTGGGGTCTGACGATTTGAGAGGAGAAGGCGAGCGGAGAAGAGAATGTCGGATGTAGAAAACTCAAGCGAAGACGAGCGGAGAAGAGAAAGTCAGATTCATTAAACTTAGGAGAAGACGCGAAGATGAGCGAAATTGGAGAAAGTCAGATTCAGAAAATTTTATATGAACCCCTTTTTTTTAAGGAGTGTTATTTAGTTAAAATACAATCGCTGGAATAAATATTGAGCGTCTATAGTCCAACAGTTAAGATAATAGCCTTCCAACCAATACCTCGGGTGTGATTCCCCCTAAACGCAGTTTCATTTCTTTTAATCTGGACGGTGACGGTAGTAAAGAATATCCGTTAGACTCCCTTAAGTTATCCCCCAAAAATTGATTATAATTATATCTATGAAGAATTGAAATATCAAATTTAATAAACTCTCCAAATAACCCTTCGTTTAATAAGAAATGGGGACAATGATAATAGCAATAATAATATGGAGAACTTTAATATCAAATTTAATTATCTCTTCAAATAATACTTCGAGATTTTGTAGGACTTTGTGAAGAACCACAATGTTGAAACATTTTAAGGTAGCACTAAAATCACGACCAGGTACCTAAGTAAAGCCCTTAGCCATGAGATGGGCTTTATACCTGTCAACCGAGCCGTCCGCCAAATACTTGACTGTGAACACCCATTTACACCCAACAATATGAGTGCCCGGTGGAAGATTCACAAGATCCCACATGTGATTGCGCTCCAAAGCTTCCATTTCTGCTTTCATGGCAGCTACCCAATTAGAATTTTAGAAATCCTCATGGACATGCCGGGGAATAGTGATGGAATCAACTGCACTGAGAAAAGACTGATAGGATTGGAGAGACCCTCTTAAGATATATACTTGGAAACAAGATGGTTAGCACAACAAATGTAAGTGAGGCGATCAGGGGGGTGCCGAGTGCGAGAGGAATATCGTGGAGCAATGGGTATAGGAGATGGTGGTAAAGACTCTGACGGGGGTGCAGCGAAGCACGGACACCGAGCATAGGTCTGAAGAGGTGGCGCCCGAGGGAAAGATGGATCCTCTAGGACAGAAAGGGTATCAAATATCATGATTGGGTGAGGAAGGATCTCAACGACCGAAGGTGGGGGTCGATCGAAGAGGCGAAAGTACCTGAAAAATAAGGAACATTCTCCAAAAAAGTAATATACAAGGTGTGATAAAAATGACGGGTAAGGGGATCATTACACCGATAACCCTTAGTCATGAATGAATAACCCAGAAATATGTACCGAATGGCTTTGTCATCGAGTTTAGTCCAAGTTGGACTTTTATTGTGGACAAAGCAAGTACACCCAAACACCCGTGGGACTAAAGGGAAAAGCACAGTTTTGGGCTGAAGAAGATGATAGGTGCTCTATCATGTAAGACACGACTAGGGGTCCGATTGATGAGATAAGAGGCAGTAAGGACAACCATATGCCAAAACAACTTAGGAACCTCCATACCTCGAAGAAGACACCGGACGACAGACATGAGATGACGGTTGTTGCGTTTTGCCACACCATTCTGTTCAGGAGTATAGGGACAGGTAAGCTGTTGGAGGATACCATATTGAATCAATTCGGCCCTAAACTCATCATAAATATATTCTCACCCATTATCAGAACGAATATGACGCACCACGATATTGAACTGAGTTTTGACCATTTGCAAAAAAGAGCACAAATGAGAGAATACTTCAGATTTATTTTTCATGAGGTAAACCCAAGTACACCGAATATAGTCATCAATAAAGGTAACATAATAACGGTGTTGTGAAAAAGAGGTGACTGGGGAATGACCCCAAATATCATAATGAATTATATTGAATGGCTGGGATGCACAATGCATGCGAGGAGGATAAGATATGCGAGTATGTTTAGATGATTGACAAACCACACAATGGCAACCCTAAGTACTTGAATGGTAGTTGGATTGTTGTGCAGTGCGACGTAGCAGCAGCAAAAGTTAGGAACATGTAACAGCCACAACAACCCAATTACTTGAAAATGACTGCAATATTTTTTAAAGTTGGAAAACCAAAGGTGAAAGACGTCCACGTAGAAAGAAGGATACCATGCTGGATGTTTATGATACAAGCACGTGTACCAGACAATGGCATACCTGTGGATGTGTTGCATTATGCACATGGCATCTTAATTTTAATGTGTATAAGTTATATGTGTATTACGTTGTCGGGTTAGTTAGTTAGTTAGTGTGTTTTGAGATGTGTTCGCAGTCGCCTATGTTGGGCCTACTATATTAAGCCCATGTTTTAGTTATTTTGTGTTGTTGACACAATCCATTAGGTTTAGAAAATACAGTATAAATAGGTGCATGTATGATGTATTGTAATTTAGTTACATTCAATCAAACACGTAGCCTTTCTTATTTCTCTCCTCTCTTATTTTCTGTTCTTCCATGGCTTATTCAAAGCCACCCCCTAAACTCCCTTGGTATCCAAACGTCTTCAGCCTATAAGTATGTAATCAGTTTGTACATACGCTTAGGAAATGAAAGTACATGTTTCTGTATTTTCGTCTATCCAGTCTTTCTTCCTCTCGAAGTTTTCTCCTCCTTCAACTCCGTTCACTGATAATTAGAAATAACTGAGTTGTTACAATTGGTACCCGATCACGTTGAGTGATCCAACTACGCTTTCCACCGAATAGCACGAATAAAATATAAATAGGTTTGGATAGTCCGACAGCAACACACACTCGAACAAGTAAGACCTATTCGCAGTAAAATCATAACTCTTCTACAAGTTAGAATGGGGATGCTGGTTGTTTATCCTCATCTTTGGAAGCAAATTGATATATTGCTTATGTCAATGGTATTGTTGGTATTTGACCCTGGCGATAATTCACTATTCACGTTGGTGATATGTATGTATGGTTGGACTACTAGCAGAAGACGATGCGAGTTATCCCAGTGGCTAGACACCGAACATCAGGGCTTTCCTAGAGGTCGGGAGATCGAAACCTGCTGGGCTCCAATTCTGCATTATCATTCTGAGATTAGTCGGGGAGTCCCTGATTGGGCGAGCTGGATACTCTGGTGGTCAAGTGTGTAACTGGAGACAACAATCCAAAGTGGCTGTCTGAGACCCTGGTGTTCGCAGATACGGCTTAAGGGGCTGGACTCAAATTGCTTGCAACCTGAGTCAGCGACATAACTACCTATCAAAAAAAGACTACTAGCAGAATGAAGATGAATGGCCTGAAGATTAGAGGGTACTTGCCATATTCTGAAAGTTATGGACTCATAATCAAACAACTTTCCAGCCAGATAGCTAGGCTACAAGATTTAATGTTATTCACATGGGAATGCATTGATTATGGGGATACTACAAGCCAAGTCATATTGCCTCATCCATCGTGGATCCTTGAGGACAAGGCTCTTAAAAAGAGAGGGTCAATGTAACGCCACAACTTAAAATGGCAACAATATTCTTCAGAGTTGGAAAACCAAGGCGAAAGGCATCTACGAAGAAAGGAAGATATCATGCTGGATGTTTATGGTAGAAGCACGTATTGAGTGAAAAAGTGTCCCACGTCGGTTGTTGGACACCACATTCACTTGATATGAGGCATTTTGGGGATAAAACCCCGAGATCAAAACCGTGAGGGCTTCGGCCCAGAGCGGACAATATCATACCAGTGAATGTGGTATCGGGTCGGGTCCCAAAAAAATTCTAACAAGTGGTGCGGTGAGGGTGAGGGTGGACGTAGGTTCCGACCCGTTTAAAGATGGGCTTCTTCTCCGATTTAGTCCCGGAATGAACGGTTATTGAGTAGGCGCCGGTTCCACAACGAGAACCCTGTAGTCTGTAGATCTGGTTGCAGAGCTAATTCTAAGAGAATTCTAGAAGAGGATTTTCCTAAGCTGGTTGGGGCAAAAGTGTTTCCAGGTTTGTGGTTTACAAACTTATGACACGAAAATACTGGAGAAACAGTAGTCATCGGTGGTGACTTCAAAACAATTTAACACATCAAAAGAAAAAATCTTTCGTTTCTTCGATGAAAAACCCGGTGCTTGATGGGAATTTCTGGACTTTCCAGAAAAACCTCTCGCCTAAATCGCCTTGCTCGGAAGTTCTGGCCTCGGAAGTCTCACCAACGAAGCATACTTTGAAGCCTGTCAATGTTGGTGGGATTACACTGCTCAAGGGAAAAGTAAGCTCTCAAGATTCGGATTGGAGAATTCAGTTTTTTATCCTAGCAAATATGAAGGCGAGCTGAAACAATGGGAGGGTTCCTTGGATCTAATTGCAGCACTGGGAAAGCTGTCATTTACAGGGAAGCGAGTTCTAGAACTCGGATGTGGCCATGGACTCCCTGGCATCTTGGCTTGCTTAAAGGGTTCAACAGCTGTGAACTTCCAGGACTTCAATGCTGAGGCTTGCGAAGCCTCACCATACCAAATGTAATTGGTAATATTGAGAGAAATTCACAGCATTCATCCTCCAGCACTTTTCCGTATTCGATCCTTGAGGACAAGGATCTCAAAAAAGGGGGAGGGCGGTGTAACCATAAATCCTACCTGGAAATGACGTTAGTGTTTTGCAGAATTTGAAAACAAAGGGAAAAGAAAATGCCGAGACTTGTCGAGACAGAGGAAAAAAACAAACGTTATCAGAAGATTCCAGTGCATGGCCAAGTTGGAGACGAAGTGCGGTTCTTTAGGGATGGCACGTAGCAAGCAACTTTTGATGTGTATAACGTGTGTTTAAAGTTGTTTTCGAAGTACGTTATTATGTAACCTTTCTGTTGGTCAAGATTAGTTTTGTTAGGCTTAAAATAGTTTATTAGCAAGACTATATATGTGTATTCTTGTATTATGCAGTTTATGAATGCACACGTTTCTGTAGCCTTTTTCCCGATGACATTTATTCACCGCCAAGCACTTCTTCCCCCCCTTCCTCCCTTCTCTCTAACAAACTCTCCTCCCCTACTTCTCCGTGATCTATTACCACGACACGTAGGTTACAGAACTCCACTGACAGATTCACCCCATACAGTAGACTTTTTTTTTTTGGTATGTACCATACAGTAGACTTTTATTGTTGTTTATCTGCAGTCCACTGATCAACTCAAAGCATAGTAGTATATACTTTAATGTTCTTACATTCTAATGGTTTTCTGCACCAATTAGAAATGTGTTTGCATATTTGAGATTTCAGTGCTTTTAATTGTATAAGGTGTGTAAAGCTACAGTTTCTGTGCTTGAAGCATCATCAAATCAAAACCTTCGGCTGCAATTAGGAAGAGAAAAAAGACGGGATCACCATGTCTCAAACCTCTATGTTGTTGAAAATTGTTTGTAGAACTACCATTAATTAGGATTAATGCTGAAGCAGAGGTGATACATTCTGAAATTCAGGTTATCCATTTGTGATGAAAGCCCATTCATTGCATTGGCGAAGTCAGGATTTTAAGCAAGGGAGCCAAATTTTATCACTTTGAGCAAACTGGATCGAGTTGAATCTGATACAATCGGGTATGCACGTTTAGATGCTATGGTAGGAAAAAAAAAGAATGATTAATGTTACGGTTGTTTTAGACAATATTTTTGATAAAAAATATTATATTAATAATATTTTTATTAAAAAATTTATTTTAGACAATAATGATAATGATCATTGTGTCCATAATTTTACACAAATAATACTTTTTTACAACATAAACAAATTCCAAATTTTAGAATTTGTTTGACCATAAATACAATTAAATATTGAATTGTAGAAAATAATATTAAAAACTATAAAATACATATATATATATATATATTAACAATTATCTAAAACAAATATAAATAAGGGCTTATTACTTATTAGAATCATAATTATGACGTGAAAGACATGTGGTGTAATGGCATTAAATGTTGATAACGCAACCATGGGTTCGAATATCTGTTGGCTCATTTTGTTGCTTTTCATTTTTAAAAAAGAATTGAAACGCAGGGACTGGGATTCGATCCCTCATTGATTGGGCGAAATTTTAACAAAAGCAATAACATTTACCAAGTGAGCTAGACAACTTTTATGCAAAATTATATAACCAAATGCTATTAATATATCTAAGGGGGACCAAACTAAAAAAAAATTATTTAACATGTGTAAATATATATATATATATATTAAATCTTGAGGGGGACTATGGCCCCCTGGTCCCCTACCTCCGCCCCTGATTCGTTGCATCATCTCCACTAGATAGGAACAATCTATGCTATCAAATGTCTTCTAGAAGTCTACTTGAATAATAAATAGCTCTTTTGAGATCTTTTGGCATGGTTTAAAACCTCATTTGCAATAATAATGCCTTCCCCAGTACTTCTGCCTCGTAGAAAAGCAATCTGCCTGTGGGAGATCAGTTTACGAGGCACTTGTCATAATCTACTAGCCAACAGCTTAGACAAGACTTTGTATGTGAAATGCATCATCAAAATAGGCCTGTAATCATCCATTGTTTGAACAGGCAGCACCATTGGGGTCAATGTGATAAAAGTCAAGTTCAGCCCTTTCGACAAAATGCTATTCTGATGGAACTCTTGGATGAATGCTATAAAGTCCCCCTTTCACTTCCCAGTGTGTCTTGATGAAGTTAAAGTTGAAGCCATCGGGTCCAAGCCTTCTTGCCCCTTCACAGTCTCAAAATTTTGCTTTAATATCCTCAATAGTGAACTCCTTAAGTAGCAACTCATTATCAACTTCATTCAATGTGGTTACTGGTTGCAAGTTGAGTTTCACTCTTAACCTCTTTGGTGCTGAGTAGTTATTCTCAATGTAAGCAGTTTATTTGCTGGAGTTTTGTTTGATTATTTGAGTGTTGTGGGTGTGTGCCGTGAGCAAGATCACTAGGCAGGTTGAAGAACAAACACTGATTTCTTCATTGATCT
>JAOWBN010235532.1:0-12354 GCA_028565015.1 Pinguicula moranensis
GTGTTCATGTAAAGATTATTGGTGAGTTTACAGATAAACACTGCCTTGGAATATAAATCTTAATAGCTGGATTGAGGGGGAGGGGGTGCATTTACCGGACGATGAGGATGCGATACTCATTTTGCCTTAAGAAATTGAAACAGTAGACCACATGTTTTGTACTTGTCCACTGGCGTGCAGAGTTTGGTTGTGTTGCTATAATATGCTCGTTATCACAGTGGTGGGAACAAGAGATGCTGCAAAATCACTTCTCACAACACTTTGGGATCATAAGAAATGGGTAGAGAAGGAGATACATAAAGCCTTATGGCTTTGCATTATATGGACCATATACGCAGAATGCAAAATGGTGTGGTCTTTACAAGTGAAAACTGGAGGGTACATGGACACACTTGGACAGGTACTGCTTCTGTCTTTCCTTATTAATAAACTGTTCTACTGATCAACCAAAATTCGTCTTTTTAATATGAAAATTCAGCATGCTTTCCTGCTTGATTGTTGTTTTAGTATTTACATCTGGAGCTGGGACTACAACTTCTTTTTACTTCATTGTAATTATTTTGATACAACTGGCACTGTTCTAATATGGTTTAATTCAATCTCTGCAGGTGAATGTGTTAGTAAAGAAATCCCACCTGATTAGGGATCCCTATAATCACGGATTAGTCAAAAATTATGATTATTGTTGTAACCATACCATATACATTACGCTTATATAATAGAATACAGAAACATACTCTGGATCATTGAAGATCCAGCTTATTCCTGCAATATACGGTCTTCACTCAAATTTCTTATTCATCAATTATTCTTTCATGGTATCAGAGTGATAGGCTCACGCCAATCTTTTGTTGATCATTAGGGATTTATTTCGCTGAAAACATCCTGTTATTTTTCTCATATTACTTTCAATATCTTCCATGATGTCGTCATCATTTTATCCTGCTCATAATCTACCACAGGTAATTATTGCAAAGTGTGATGGCTCAAATTATCTTGTATAGGCATCACAGATCATGTCCAGCCTCCGAAGCAATGAGCCTCCGAAGCAATGAGCTTATGGCTGTCGTTGATGACACGGAGAAACCCCCATCTGAATTTCTTTTTGCGGAGGGGGCCAATACAATTATAAAGCCTAATTCCGATTATTTGGTTTGGTTAAAAAAGGATTAGTATTGTTTGAGTTGGATTAATTCCACACTCACGGAGCGTGTTCTTTTTTGGTGTTCCATTTGAAGAAATCTGCTGATGAATGGGTGTTTTTGGCCTCAAAGTACTCTGGCAAAAGTAAGATAGATTTATTTGATCTTCATAGAAAGTTGCAGACATTATCTCAAGATGCTATGTCTTGTGGAGATTATATGGATTCTACGAAGCGGCTGGTTGCTGAGTTGAGAATGAATGACACTGAGATTTCTGAGGACGATCTGGTGTCCTGTATTGCCAAAGGCCTTCACTCTCAATACGATTTATTCATAGCGAATATTAATATTCTTCGTGAAGATATCCCGATGTCTCTCGAGAAATTTGAAAAGGCTTTACTCTCACATGTTAAAGTTCCTGAAGTTGGTGTTGAACCAACACCTTTTTACGGATTTTTTAGAGGCCTTCTCGTGGAAATTTTCACGAAAATCAGTCCAACGGAAATCATGTTGGCAGATCATCTCCTGATTTTCCACAGAATAATCGGCAATCTAGTGGATTTTAGCAAAACAATCGATTTCATTTCAGCAGTCTGATGGATTCTCTGCAGCATGAAGGAAGGTCAATCAATTCTCATGGACGTGGGACCTGCCTTTACCAAAATCAATTTCAACCAAATCAATTTCACTTCCAGCATACACCATTCCAGTGGACTGGGCTCTCGGGACCTGGAGAATGGGCCAAGGCCAGCGGATTGCTCATGGGCCTAATTGTGATCCAGCGGCCTCACGGTTTATTAATATGCAGCAACAGAATTTTCGGCCATACAAATTTCGATCAGACTACACTGTTTGGGCCGGCCCAAAATTTTGACCATAATGAACAGTCTGAAAAAGAGAAACCTGAACGCTGTAAAATATCAGATTTGTGATAAATAATATCACATTGCCCTGGATTGTTATCATCGTATGAATTTTGCATTTCAAGGGAGACATCCACCTACTCAGCTTGCTGCTCAAGCTAACCTTGATATAGATAACAGTGTCTGGTTTGTTAACAGTGGCGCCAACGAACATATCACTAATGGTACTGCTCCCCTTGCGCAACATCAACCTTACTCTGAATCTGACTTGGTAGCTGTGGGTAATGATAGAAGTTTACACATCATGCACACTGGCACTTTGAGTATCCCTAACCCCACTCGTCCATTACATTTATCTCGTGCTTTGCATTGTCCTAATGCTTCCACTAATCTGCTTTCAGCCTATAAGTTCTGTGTCGACAATAAATATTATTTTGTTCTCACTGATTCTGGTTTTTTCATTAAGGACAACAAGATGGGACAAACACTGCTGAAAGGACCGAGTAATAACGGGATGTATCCTATTCAACTTAGCTCTCTTCGTTCTTCCATTCATGCAGTCAAACAAGCTTTTGTTGGAGTTGTCAGTACTAAACCTAGCTTTTCCATTTGGCATGCACTTTTAGGTCATTCCTCCCCTATTACTGTTCGTCATGTTATTTTGCATTCTAAATTGCCTTATGATGGAAATCTTCATTTTTTATCTGTTTGTGAGCCGTGTCAACTTGGCAAAAGCAAACAATTGCCTTTTGAAGCATTTGCTAGAGTTTCATCAGCACCTTTAGAACTAATTCATTCTGATGTATAGTCTACTTCAGTAATTTCAGTACAAGAGTTTTGTTACTATGTTATATTTGTTGATGATTTTACTAGGTTTACATGGCTCTATCCTCTTAAGGACAAATCTGATGTTTTTCAAACTTTTACCACTTTTCGGGCCATGGTCAAAAATCAATTTTCACATCATATTAAACAATTTCTGACGGATGGGTGGTGATGGTGGTGAATTTTGCTCTACTATGTTCAAAACATTTCTTGATAAATGTTGGACTTTTCATCGTAAATCTTGTCCACATATACCACAGCAAAACGGTCTTGCAGAACATAAGCATCATCATATCATTGATATTGGACTTACCTTTTTGGCTCAATCCAAACTCCCCACTAAATTATGGGTAGAAGCCTGCTCCATTGCTATTTATGTTATCAATCGACTACCTACTTGTGTCTTTCACAATATAAGTCCTTTTGAAAAATTATTCGGTTATACACCTGACTACTCTCAGTTTCGTTCATTTGGCTGTGCGTGTTACCCATTACTTCGTCCCTTCAATTCTCATAAACTTATGTTCAGGAGCTCCCAATGTCTTTTTGTTGGGTATAGTTCACAACATATTGGATAGAAGTGTCTTGATCTGTTACCAACACAACTTACATATCACGTCATGTTATCTTTGATGAGACAGTGTTTCCAGATCATCCATCAACAACTCGCCCCTTAGCAGTACTTGTTTCTGAATCAGATATTTGTTCCTTCAATGGTAATCCTTTCATTATATCATCTACATGTGATTCTAACAACCCAAGATTAGTTCTTGTTCATGGCCCTGTTTCCATGTATCGGCTCAGCCTTCCTATACATGGCCAGTACTCTCCATACAGCCTACTGCAACACAGCCAACACCCTCCATACAACCTACTGATACACAACCAACAGCCTCCATACAACTTACTGATACACAACCAGCACCCTCCATATAGCCTACTGATATTGGGGGTCTTTCATCCGAAGGCAACCTTTGACCCCTCCCTGATTCTGCTGGTTTGTCATAGTCGCTGCAGTCTTAGCCTTTTGCTGCAAGACCAGGGCCCTCAGGT
Source organism: Pinguicula moranensis (assembly GCA_028565015.1). Classification (NCBI taxonomy): domain Eukaryota; kingdom Viridiplantae; phylum Streptophyta; class Magnoliopsida; order Lamiales; family Lentibulariaceae; genus Pinguicula; species Pinguicula moranensis. The sequence goes on from JAOWBN010235532.1 coordinate 3,884, forward strand.
TCTGTCTTCACGGATCCCTCTTTTGGTGATATTTCTCATCGGTCCAAGCCCTTGGATCGCTCCGTTGTTCCTCCAATTCCCCTTCTAGACCTTGACTACACCTTAGCTCCAGGACTAGGTTTTCCTTATGTGCCACCACCGGTCAAACAGGCTCACTACGTCCAAAATCATTCTTTGACTATCATCTATATAATGCTACTCATCATCCTTTCCAGACCATTGTCAGTGTTCATATTCCTCGCGATCCATCTACCTACCTACAGGCTACCTCGTCTCCAGAGTGGATAGATGCTATGCAGGCTGAGTTTGATGCCTTAGTTGAGAATAATATGTGGGTTCTATGCCCTCGTCCTCCAGGTTAGCACGTGATTCGATGTAAATGGGTCTATAAAATCAAGCAAAAATCTGATGGGTCTATTGATCGGTATAAGGCATGTCTGGTGGCTCGTGATTTTGAACAAGAATATGGTCTCGACTCTCTGAGACATTTAGCCCAGTGATAAAAATGGCTACTCTTCGTCTATTTTTATCATTTGTTGTTCAATATTCATGTCAATTCGCCAACTTGATGTCTCCAGTGCTTTTCTCAATGGTGAGATTGAGGAAATTGTTTATATGGAGCAACCCCCAGGATTTATGTCTGCTCAGTTTCTGATCATGTCTGTTCTCTGCGGAAGGCTATTTATGGCCTCAAGCAGGCCCCCAGGGCTTGGTATGTTCGACTACTGGGATGTGGATCTTGGATTTTCTTGCTCTATCAATGATTCCTCTTTATTTGTCTTTCAGTCGGAGAGTGACATCTCTTTGTCCTGGTTTATGTTGATGATATTCTTATAACTGGATCGTCTAGTTCAGCTATCACTAGCCTCATCAACAATTTACAAGCGAATTTTTGCCTCCATGACTTGGGTGATCTTGCATATTTCTTAGGCATTGAAGCTACTCGATATGCCTCTGGTTTACATCTTTGACAGCCAAAATATATCTCTGATCTTTTGACAAGAACAAAGATGGTCGGGGCAAAGCCACTACCCTCTCCTTGCTGCTCGAGAAGCTGGACCCGTGATGCTGATTCTTCTCTCTTGGGTCCGGACGAGATTACTCTTTATCATCATATTGTTGGTGCTCTTCAATACTATACTCTGACTCGTCCTGATATTACTTTTTCTGTGAACTAGCTAGGTCAGCACTTGCACAGTTCATTTGTTGCTCATTGGGGGGCTGCGAAGCGGGTCCTATGTTATCTGAAGGGAATAACAGACTTAGGCTTATGGTACACCCCTAGCTTAGTTCAAATACAGACATTTATGATTCTGATTTGGCTAGGGATCCCTCAGACAGACGGTCCACTACTAGCTTTGGCATATTTCTTGGGTTCTGTCTTATCTCGTGGTCTGCAAGAAGCAATGTGTGGTTTCTAGATCTAGCACTGAGTCTGAGTATCGAGCTTTGTCTTGGACTACAGCTGAACTTTACTGGATTCGAATTCCCTTTCGTGATTTTCAGATTTCTATTGATAAGTGTCCGGTCTTGTGTTGTGACAACATAGGTGCTCTTGCCTTGGCCTCTAATCCAGTATTTCATGCCCGTACTAAGCACATTGAAGTTGATTATCATTTTATTCGTAAGAAGGTGCTCAACAAAAATATCATCATTCATCTGAGCACTCATGACCAACTTGCAGATCTCTGTACTAAACATCTTGGAAATACTAGGTTTCAAGACTTTTGATCCAAGTTTATGGTCGTTTCACCTCCATTAGCTTGCGGGGGCATATTAGTAAAGAAAATATATAAGGGGTCCACCTGATTAGGATCCCTATAATCATGGATTAGTCAAAGATTATATTTATTGTTGTAACCATACCATGTACATTACGCTTATATAATAGAATACAGAAACATACATTGGATCATTGAAGATCCAGATTATTACTGCAATATACGTCTTCACTCAAATTTCTTATTAATCAATTATTCTTTCAGAATGTGTATTCTCATTGAAAGGTAATTATGAAAAGTGTGGATATAACGTATTAGCATAAATTGTAACCAGATTGTTGACATTTTTGTCACAATGAGATTTCATTGTTGTTAATAAATGAATATATTCCGTTTAAATCTTGTGAAGATTCAAAGATTTCTATGCTCAGTATTAACGGGTGAATATTCAAAGCTTTCAGAAGATATGCATAAACAAAGTGGTATATGAAAAAACAAAAAAAATATTGTCTAGATAAAAACATAAAATGGTGCTATTGCCTTTGTCATAATCCATGCTAACCAAATTGTCTAGATCGGTGCTAACCAACTAAGATAGCCAAAACGTTTGAGCAACTTTGGAAAAATGCCTAAACTACCGAAAAAAAGAACTTTTCTTTTCATGTATAAACTGCAGCCATCATACCCAATATATTTATTATACTCGAAGGAGTGCTCTATAACGGGATTGAAATAATCTTCATCAATCTCTTTTTAGGTGATTACGGGATATCGGTAAAATATAACCCGTTCATTGAATCAAAATCTAATTGATTTGAATTGGTCACGTGAATGTGGGTGTGGATAACTCTAAATTCATTTGGTGCCAGTTGATTATTGGTAGATACAATTGCCACTTCAACCTGTCCACTTGGTTATCCTTTTTTCATCCTGTCCACTTATAACCTCGCACAGACCGATTACACGGTAATTAAAATAGAATATTTTTCCCCATAAATCTTAAAAATATATATGCTAAGTTAAAGGAATAAAACTTGTTTTGTCAAACCCTCGTGCAAATACATGCTTTTTGACCTTACATTTGTTTTTTGTTTTTTTCAAAAAATCGAAAGAATGTTAAGGAATAAAACTTGTTTCATCAAACCCTTTTTCTTCACTATTTTTTGAAGACCTGTCATATATCATGTCATCAAGCATAATTCAAAATTTTGACAATGGAAAATCCAACAATTTCAAATCCATTAAATTAAACAAAGAACAAAAGTAACAATAAACAAAGCAACATTAGATACTTTCACTCAAGGGTGCGAAGTCGTCGCTCTATGTAAAAAATAATAATCAAATCAATACATCGCCAGGAACAATGCTAGGAAGAGAGAAATATTAACGCCCGGTTTTTCAGAGGCCCAGAACTCTTTTTCTTTTCCTCCTTTCCTCTCTGTGTGATGTTACGATTGGGACTTTCACTCCGGGTGACTGGATCGCGGTTGCTCTGACACAGAAGCGTAGCACTCCAGTAACTGATCCTTTACTAGGTGAGGGGCATAGCCTTTCCCGGTCTGAATAATCTCATTTCTTCCACATTCAAGAAAAAGCGGTATAGAGCTCTGTATGTAACCTGGAGGAAGAAAGGATAGCTATTCAATCATAGTCAGTTTGCCGCACCGGTGCTTGCTCGCTACAGCTCTATCATGCCGTAAACACCCTCTGTCTAGACAACTCAACGAAATAGTTGCCATCAATGGTATTCACCACCCACGTCGGCAAAGGTGGCTTTTTGGCCTAAATCAATTGGCTTTATGACTGTTTTTAAGTTTGTTGAGCATGACGAGCTAGTCAGTATCCCGTCCCGGGTTCATTAGACCAACTTTCCCTCCAGACTCTATTACTCGAGGCCTATTTGGGCAGGAATTTACGAAGTATCCAATTTTTCCACACTGAAAGCAGCGACGGGTCCCATCATAAGCACTAATAACAACTGAACCTCCAGTGGCTAAAGCCTTCGCACTCGACTCTACACCTGAACCAGCGTGTAATTTCATTTGACTCTCCTCCTGGATCATAGCAGCATTGCCTTCATCTAAAGATGAAAAAAGTAGTTTGGGACAGTAAAAGTGACCTTCTATGGCCAAAGCTTTGGTTCAGGCATTTAAGAAATGTCATGGTCCTTTCCCTCTCGTGAATTTTTCGTACCTCGCACTCTGTATCACTGCAACTTCTTATAGGGAAGAAATGATCTATCTCTGCCCACAATTTCTTCAGAATGATGGAATACTTTTGGATGGACATCACTTCTGAGTCCATGGCATCAATCTCTAGCTGAGTTTGAAATACTCTTAACTTATTCCCAAACCCAGAAAGGGTCATTTTTAGGCTCCCCAAATCTCACTCACCATTGCTAGGCCATCCACAGAAGAAGCAATTGAGGGGGTCATCGAATTAAGTAGCCAGATATATAGTTGTGCATGCATAGCTAACCACTCTTCAGTCCGATTGTCTTTTACTAACCCATCTTCCTTCAAAAAGCTTTCTAACTTCTTCCTTACTAACGTAGCCTAAATCCTACGCGACTAGATGAAGTATGTAGGATATCAATCCAATTTTTGATCTATGGGTGAAAGCTCACCACCACCCACAATCACTTTTCAACAATCACTCTCAACAATCACTCTCAACAATCAACACAATCACAATTAGTCCTTAAACAACGCCTAATTGTATACCCCAATTTAGGCGCTCAACATCGATCAATAGCACAAACAACAATCACCAATCCACACAAAATATCCTTCTTTCCCACCAAAATGAAAAAATCCATCAAATGACAAAAAAAACGAACTGATTTGACAGATGCGATGGGTAACCAAACAGAAGATTCTACTTTTTTTCCCTTTAGCGATGGTGGTGGCGGTGGACATGTGAACAACCACTTGGCTGTGGTGGTCGCAGGGGCTAAAGATGGCAGACGCACCAGGAATTGGCCAAAAACCACCACGGGGCAACAAACTTTGATGAGGCGTGTGAGAGCGCGTGCAGTAGCATACGATGATAGGTCTTCGCTGTCCGGCCATCATGGATGCCGGGGAGGCCTACGGGATAGGTAATGCGCCAAAATATGGTGTGATGGCAGCTATGGGCTTGCGAGCAATGGGTTTTCGGCAAGCTAGGGTGGTTTTCGGCAGTCGAGGTGAGGTTGCGGTTAGGGTTTGGTGTATGAAAATTAGGATTTTCTTTCTAGGTTTTTGGTTAGAACCTCGCTCTGATACCATGTAAAAAATGTTAATCAAATCCGTACTTTATTCAACTCTAACTCTATCAGATAAGTACTAAATAATCTACTAATTATTAAATAGCAATAGTTATGGAATGCTATTTGGGGTATGTTGCTGAATGGGGCGTGGGTGGATTCGGTAGAGGCTGTAAAGCGTGGTGTACGTGCGTTTGAGTATCACTCCTTAGAACCTTTTTCAGATTTTCCAACAAGTATGTTGGATTGTGAACATGTTCTTACCATGGAGGATAACGAATTCCTCATGACACCATTCACGAAGAAGGAGATATAAGAAATAGTGATGAGTTGTGGAGGTATGAAAAGCCGTTGGAAGGTAGTTTTGCATGATTATTTTGCTTTCCCTACTGAATTATATTCTTCTAGCCAATTACTTAGAGCTTTGAATACTACATCTATTATTTTAGCTCCAAAAATTGCTTCACCTTTAGGGATCGAGCATTTTTGCCCTATTTCCTTGGTGGGGAGCACCTACCTTTTATCAAAGCTACTTGCTAATATATTGAGGCTGGTCATTGGTAAAATCATCCATGCAGCAACTAGTTTTCGTTAAAGGTTGCCATATCCAAGATGGAATTATTCTTGCCAACGAACTGCTGCACCATGTTAAGGTTTTGAAGATGCCCTCTGTTTTCTTGAAGGTGGACTTAGCGAAGGCTTTTGATTTTGTAACATGGTCCTATCTGTTACATATGTTATAGAAGCTTGGTTTCTCTCAAAAGTGGATTGATTGGATCAAAATATGTCTTTGGACCTCCTTTGCAGCGGTACAACAGAACGACGCCAACTCTGAATTTTTCAGCAAGCGTAGGGGCCTTCGTCTAGGTGATCCCATGTCCCCTTTCCTATTTATTGTTACTACATAGGGTCTTAACATGTTATTGAACCATGCTCACCATATTGGTCATCTTAGAGGCAAAACATGCGGTTATCTTACATATACACATTCTCTGTATGTTGATGACACATTATTCTCTGGAGAGGGATATGTGGCTAATGTGAAGGTGATGAAGAGTATACTCCGTGTGTTTGAGTTGGTTTAAGGTATTTGAATAAATTTTTCGAAAAGTAATCTCCTTGGCCTAAATATTCTTGAGTCAGTGGAGGTTGAATAGCATACTTACTGCATTGTTCGGTGATGCATTTACTCTTTGAGTATCTCGGCCTTCCTGTGGGTTGCAACTCGAGTAGAATAAAGACGTGGGACAAGTTGCTGGATTCTATAATACACCAGATTCACTCAGAATATCTTCCTTTCTTTCAACGGGAAAGTCACATTAATCAAGATTATATTATGCAACATGCTATTATATTATTTTTCTCTCTTCCTTGCCCCTAAGACTGTGCTAAAGGCGATGCTGAAATTATGTGCAGACTTCTTATATACAAAATATCTAACTCATAAAATGCTCTATGGTGAATGGGATATCCTAATGCTTTTGGGTGGTGAATCAAAGTGGTGGACGAACATCTGGCACACTGTGTACTTTGGGAGGCAATATGGGTGGGCCATTCACCACTATATTCTTTGCATCGGTGGTTATACTCTATTGTGGCCGACAAGTATTGCACGGTTACAGACTAGTGGACAATCATGGAGGATGATTGGACCTTGCTGTGGAATTGCTCTTGGGCACTGCACGTCTTTGAAGTGGATACCATTGTTGCTCTCAGTATCCAACTCGTGGATAAGCCTAGTAATGACACTTGGTCTTGGGTTGAGGAACCGAAAGTCTACATGATGCATAGTGCATACAGATCTCTACGTCATGATAGATCATTGTGTATATGGAGGTGGCTACGATATGAGGCTCATGCATGCCATACCGTGTGATGGTCTTTTACTATTTCCTAGTGCAATCACGGATCGCTACAGTGGAGAACCTTTCGCATAGAGGTATATCCCTACCATTGCTTGCGCACTCATGCTCTTTTTGTGGGACTGCAATGGATAGTGTGCTATTAGTATTATGGCCTAAGGACAATCACCTTACGCCTATGTATTGACACTTTAATTTTGTATATATGATTAGAGCAACCTTCACTACTTGTTTAGTTCTATTATTTATTTATAACATATAAAAAAAGTGAAGCCTAGCATTGCTAATATAAAGTGTATCCCAAAGAGTTATGATGACAGACCACTCTAATTAAAGTTATCAATACTAAACGTCTATAACTGTAGTATTAGTGAGACAAGACATCATTAATACAGACAGGTTAACATGTTCTCAGCCAAGTATTTTTGAAGAAAATAGTTGATCTCATCAACTATAGTGTAGTGACACTTGAGTTAGAAACATGTATGCTTGTAGTTGACAAGTACATCGGATTGACCCGCATAGAGATCACCATATTCTTAATAGATGATACTCTAAAGAATAGTAGGTGTAAGTGATCCTTAAACTTAAGATCACCATGCAGAGATATTGAGTATGAATGCTATTTTTTTATTCTCTTTGAAGTTACACCATAAATGGGTAACAATGGGTAGTTTTGGGAAAGGTTTAAGTATGGAAAGATTATGAGTGGTTAATAAAGGTTCACAACTCCAAAAATGTTAGGAGAAAATATTCCTATGGCCACTTGTAAGAAGTCATATTAGCCTTTGCAAAGCACAAGCTTAATTAGAAAGAATTTCTAATTAGAATTTAATGATCATGACTTCCGGTACGATAAATCTTACGTATATAAATGAGGGCGATCAATAACCTCAATATACGAGATTAGGAATATGTTATTGTTGAAAGTATATCAATTACACAAGAACAAATTCTTGAAAGGATAGTATCCTTCTATGACTATTCTCAATGCTTAGGGGCCATGATATCTTGCTAGAGGTAACTCATGGTCTATGGACTAGAATTAAAGAATAATGAATTAAAAGTGTTTAATTCATTAGTAATAATTTGATTATATTAATTATAGGTCCATTGCCAAGTTATTAAGAACCCATAGAGTCACACATATTAACATCATTTTCTTGAGGGGTCAAAGTGTGATTAAGGTAAAGTACAACAACACAACATACCAATTATATTTTCAACTAAGTTGGGGTCTGGGGGTCAGATGCACCCGGCCTTATCCTTTTTTTTAGATAAGCCAAAAATTCATTAAATAAAATATTTACAGAAAAAGTTCCAACCGAAGAGCACAGACCGCTCTTGCACATACAACTAACCACAACAACTGAATATACATCAGTGATCTATGCTCCTCTGCTAAGCAGGTAACCTGTATCTATTATTTTATTACTTGCCAAGGGTCATATTGTCATCTTATCTTCCTATGGATGGTACACAACTCACCTATGACATTTAGAGTACAAGTAGCCGATGTCTTCACCCGGCCTTACCCTTGTAATTATACAAAGAGCCTGTTTCTGTTGCGACCCAATATGCATTGCATCATTTGATGTATTGAGTTCCAACAACTTCACTAAATAGAAGCACTGGAATTTA
>JAOWBN010235542.1:0-12353 GCA_028565015.1 Pinguicula moranensis
TCTTTGACAAATTAAACTAGTAAATGCATGTGATTTATTTTGGTCAAATAAACTACGTGAAAATACACAATATTGGTTAATTTTTTATTGCCATATTGTGTGATAACTGTCAAATAGAACTTAAAACATATACTTAGACATAAGGTAGGTAAGAAAAAAGTAGATTTCTTGCACTTAATTATTAATGTGAACATGCACTTGAATGAGTCTTCTGTTTACTTTGAAATTAAGTGTAGGAAGATGAAATTGGGTTAGTTGAAATTCGGCTAGGTATAACTCCACAAAGAGAGTTAGCCAACAATTCTATGAGTACTAGACATAGGAAACTAGAGCGTAAAAGCATCATCCCTAATCAGTTTAACCTTGGCATGTGAACTTGCATAAATTGAGAAAATTGAAGTCACACTAGTCATACGTAGGAGTATCCATTAATCCATGTTTATCTTCTCGTGATCTCAAGTGCTTAGAATTTCATTGGAAGTTAAGTTATTTCGTAATTTTTAATTTATATTAATTTCTTCTTAAATTAAAAATCCAAAAAAAAACAAGTTTCATCTCTTTATGTTCATTTGTGGGAATTGTGTGCATATTAGTTTAGGTAGTCATACTTGAATCAACTTTTAACACCAAACACTCCCTGTGGGATTCGATCATATTTTCACTTACAAAACTACACCCGTATGCTTGCGGTAAAGTGAGTGTTTTTAGGTAATTCAACTTGGTTTTCTGCTTAAATTCATTATACCTATAAAACCATCAAGTTGTCGGAGTATCCACTTGGGAGAAATGGCGAGAGCAAGAACTGTCCGAACACTAGTGGCTCTGACGACGGGGCTAAATGTATCAAAATAATCCAAACCTGGTAGTTGCGTGAATCCGCATGCTACAAGTCGGGCTTTAAGTCGTTCGATTGTACCATCAGGAAGATATTTTGTATGAAAGACTCATTTCGATCCAACAACATTGATATGAGGAGGACGATGGACAAGATCCCAAATCTGATTCTGATATAGAGCATGCATTTCTTCTTCCATAGCTTGTACCCAAGCAGGATTCTTGGTTGTCGATTTGAAACTTTTGGGCTCAGGGTGAGCCAAAAGGGCAGTAATCGGCAATGATTCGAGGACAAAATATTCCAGCCTTAGCATAGGTGATCTTAAGATGAAAGATGGCTATTGGGATGACTAATGTAGAATCATGAAAGGTGTCATCTAGTGGGATTGTAGCTGGAGGGGGGAGTGAGGACGAGTTTGGTTCATGAATGGTTTCAATCGGTAATGAACAAATAGAACAAGGACTGGAGGGTGAGGAATTTTTAGTTTGAAGGGAAGGAACGGGGTTATGAATGGTAATGTAATTTTTTGAGGGGTCAAAGAAAGTGGATATGTCTAAGGTATCAATAGAGGTAGTAGAAGAAGATGTGTTGTTGAAAGGAAAGTACGTGTCATCAAACTTAGCATGTCTAGATATGTAAAGACAAGATGTTGTTAGATCGAGGTAATGAAAACCTTTGTGAGAGACACTATACCCAAGGAAGAGACTCGGAGTACTACGGATAGAGAATTTATTAAGAGCATAATCACGGAGACAAGGAAATACTCTACAGCCAAAATGATGAAAATGATCATAGGAGGGTGACGAGTGATACATGATTTCAAAAGGAGAGGTTCCTTGCAAGAGAGGTGATAGCAGACTATTGATGATGTGAATAGTTGTACTAAATGCATCAATCCATTAAGATAGAGGTATAGTAGAGTGAAAAAGAAGTGTGAGGCCCATTTCAGTGATGTGACGATATTTTCTTTCGACCTGACCATTTTGAGCCGTGGTGTATGGACATGACATTTGATGATGGATTCCATGTTGTTGAAAATAGTCCTAAAAACGATGATTTGTAAATTCAGTGCCTCCATCACTTTGGAAATTTCGGACGGATGTTTGAAATTTTTTTTCAACAAATTCATGAAAATGAACAAAAGTGTAAAAAAAATCAGATTTATGTTTGAACGGATAAAACTAGGTGAATTGAGAATAAACATAAAGGAAAATAACGTAATAACGGTAACCATGCATGGAGAATAGGAGATGGTCCTCATAAGTCACAGTGAATTAGGACTAAAGGCGTAGAGGTACGTTTTTCATTTTGTGAAAATGGTAAACGATGACTTTTAGCCTTTTCACACGAGACACATAGATGGGAAGAGGAGTTGGATGTGAGCAAAATACGTTTTTGTTTTCCTAGTAGCAAAATAACAGAGGAAAATGTATGACCTAGTCTAGCATGCCAAATGTCAAAAGTACCATGCAGGGAGCGTGTTTGTAAAGTTACAACAAAAGCTGGAATGATGTTATCCAGTACATATAAACTATCATCACGTCGTTCGGTTACCATCACATGTCCTGTGTGACGGCTCTGAATAATAAAAACGTTATCAATGAAGGTAATTGCAAGATAGAGATCAATAGTTAATTTGCTTACGGACAGTAATTTTTTTGTAAGTTGGAGAAAAACTATGATATTTAATAAAGATAAAGATTGGGTAATATTATAAGTGCCCATATGAGTATAAGATAAAGGAGTTCCATTTCCTACAAGAACGCAGGATGTACGTGTGTAAGGGGTTGTTGTATCCAGATTGGTCAATGAAGGGGTAATGTGAGTAGAGGCGCCGGAGTCCATGTACCAAGCAGAGACTGTTGGGCTGTAAGGAGAAATATTGGTTGTGGTTGGGGGTATTCCAGGAAAGCTGTCAATAGGGTGATGTTCGGAAAGACCCAACAAACCAGGGACGAGACTGCCCGGATGATTGATCGAGAGTAGGCTAGCCCACAGGCAGAGGCGGAGCTATTGGGCCATGTACTGACTATCCAGGCGTGATGGTAGTGTTAAAATTCGTGTGGGTTGCTAAAGGCCCAATGGGGGGACTGGTGGGCCGAATTTAATTGTTGGTGTAAGGGCCAAAAGTTGTATCCATATTGGGCTGGGAATTGTGACCCAATTTTTGGGCCAGAGAGATTCTGCAGCAAAAGAAAAAAGGTCCAATGTGTCCAATGTGTAGACCCATGAGTGAAGCTGACGAAAATCCCCAATTTCCTGCGTCGTGACCTAGCAAACCCCGTCATCAATTTCCGCCATGTTTGCTAGATTTTTCTGAGAAGCTCTATTGGAGAACATCAATGAAGAGTACCTAGAGTGAAAAGCATCAGCATAGTGCCCTAATCCACCGCAAATTTGATATTTTGGGTCATGGTTGCCTCGTCCGCGACCACGTGCTCTGAGATTGCTGCTCCGTTGAAGGATTCATATGATATGGACCGTAGCGATGCTGAGGGAGACTTGAATGGTTTGCGGAATAGTCAATATATTTTGAGGATGGTCCAAGAATGGAATTGCTAGATTTGGGGCCTTGTGTGGCTGAGGAAGATTGTTGTTCAGGCGATGAAATTGTGGTGGCAGCGAATGTTATTACCGGAGTCATCGTGGAAATCTTTCTTAGATACAAAGCTTTAAAGTTTTCTGCACGGGAGATAATTTCTTTGACTAATGGAAGGGGGTTCTGCGATAGCTACGATCCGGCGAAATCCGTAAAATCGAGACCAAGTCCACGAAGGAACCAGTGTCTTTGATCGAGAGATGAAACGGGCTTACCAAGTACTACAAGACAATCGGTGAAAAGAAGAAATTGACGCAAAAAAATCCTTGACAGTCATATCCTCCCGTTGAAACTGATGTAGTTGGTCACGAAGAGCAAGTTCACATGATGGCCCTACTTTGCAGAATTCTTCTTCAAGTGCTTGCCAGACATCCCGAGCTGTTTGCTTTCCTGTGGCTACATCATGGGCCTCATCCGTGAGACATGAGATCAGCAATGAATGAAGGCGTTGATCTATGGCTTGCCATTTCAGGTATTCTGGATTCGTTTTAGTTGAATCAGTAGGATCAGTGGATGAAGGTGACTTATTGTGCCATCAACGTAGCCAAAAAGTCCACGATTTTGTAGGAGACAACTCACTTGATGCTGCCAAAACAGATAGTTGGAGGATGTGAGTTTAACTGTAACTAGATGGACAAATTTAGCATAGGTGAGGGAGGTACTAGTTGAAAGAGGGACTGGAATAGTGATTGTATTATGAGATGTAAACATTTATCTTGTGCAGAAATTTGAACAAGAGTTGTGGTGCGCAGGGAAGAAGAAGAGGAAACAGTAAGGATAGAGGAGAAATAGGGAGGAGAGTGGTCGTATGAGTTTAAGAACAGGATGAGAGACATATGAAGAAAGGCTCTGATAGCATAATAACCTATGCTAAGGCTATGAAGGTTTAAAAGACTCTGAATAAATTGTTACCTTTTGCATTAAATTGTTATCGGGTGTTTCACTTTACATTACAATGCTCATTTATTTTATATACAATGACTTTGTATCTAGAAGGCTCTAATATTGTCAGATTGCTGCCAACCGCCATCTTCAAGATTTGTGGAGAGTCTTCTGGATTCTTCTTGTCGTGGGCTATGCAATATTGTTGGGCTTTGTTATGGTCTTCAAAAATGCATTGAAAAAAGGAAAGAAAGGAGTAGGATCTTGGGCGATAAATTGCAATCTATTGATAGAATTTACTAGCTAAATTGAATTTGATCTAAATTGAAGAAATTTAGTGAAAAAAAAAATAGAAACTAGCAAACTAGAAGAATATGCCAAATCACTAAATCAGTAATCCTTCATAACATACAGATAAGCGGGGCTATAGTTGCACTAAGAGGATAAACATTTGTGTGCTCATCAACAAGCATTTGCAACTCTGTCGCTTGCGTTGACTGGCTCATTTCAATGGACTCTGAAGTTATATTTCTTGACTCAACAAGAGATTAACATCCAAAAAGGTATGTTTTTTTTTATCTTCTGTTAGATATGAAATCAAACTTTCCTCCAAAATATGTTTATAAAGCATCTACAATGACAAGATACAGATTTCTTTTCAACACCACTTTACTACTTGGTGTGTGACTGGAAACATAGCTACGGCAATAAGCCGTATATTATCATTTCCATCCTCACTAACAACTCCTAATAATTTGACCACAATAATTTATGGTCCATAAATAGTTTTCAAGCATCCATCAAGGCCAAAAAATGGCCGACAACCTGTTAAATTATACCCAACAAAATATGTAAGTTGCAAAAAATATAAACATTTTAAATGCAAAAAAAAGGTTTATGAGCACAAACCTGCTAGAAACCCATTTCTCATGCCCGCAAGGGAGAAGTATATTCTTTCAAACACAAAAGGGTCAGATTCTCCACTTTCTTCAAAACAATGAACTACCTAGATGAAACTTCCTCACAATCTCGTAGTAGTTCTATAGACAATCATACTGCGCATCATCCACCCCATGTATGATGTCCGTTGCATTCTTCTTCGCTCTAACAGTTTTCTACTTTCCAACATCTAAGCTGAATTTACCAACAATCAAAACAAAAACAAAAACAAAACGATAGTGCAAGTTCTACCAACCAACAATGTTCAACCTACAAAGCAATGTCCACCAAAGCCAAACCAACACACTAAGTTTAAAAGTACAATTCAACTGAGAACATAATGATCCACAACCTGGATAGATATCTCGTTGATCCCCTCAAGTATGGTTTGTGGATTTGTTAACATCTTTTCAAAAAAAAAAGTGATGTCCATGATCTGGAACAAATACTCACAAGCCAAACAGGAAATCCTTGCTTGGAAGCTCCAGCTAAAGGCCTTCCCTATCAAGCAAACCCTGCTAAACAGAGGCATCATCCCAGCTGAGCAGGAGATCCCCTGCACACTGTGCAGTGTCAGGAAAATTATGAGTATTTATTCTGCAATTGCCCTATAACCCTTTCTTTCTGGCAGGAATTAAAGAAGTGGCTATATCAGGGGGTATCAAATCACCAAATGTCTACATCAGTGCCCACATTTCAGGAATTTCACTCTATGAAACCACCAGGAAGTAACATAGATGCATGGAAATCTATCTGGATTTCATTCATCTGGTAGCTTTGGAAATTAAGGAATAAAAGGCACTTTGAGGGAGAAACACCAGTGATTAATTCAGCACTACAAGCCCTACAAAGAAACACATGGCTTAATATGAAAGCTCACCAGATAAAACCATAATTCCCCTATGCTTTAAATGATTGGATAATACAACCTTTAAGTTGTATTGAATTCTAAAGCTAATTTAGCAGACTGAATTTCTAGTATACTTACAACGTACCCAATATATTACCAACTAAGTTGGTGTATGGGGGGTAGATGTATGCGGCCTTACCCTTATAATTAAACAAATAGGTTATTTCTGTTGCGACCCAATATGAATTGCGTCATTTTATGTATTGAGTTCCAACAACTTCACTAAATAGAAGCACTTGAATTTAGTAGACCCATTTTGCTCTAGTCCATTATCAGCACAAAGCTAAAAGAATTGTCAATGATGACTCTTTCAGTTCCATTTGCAATGGACAAAGACTGAATTTCTAGTATGCTATCTGAATTTTCAATGCATAGCTATGGTCCCAAATCGTATGATGTTAGTGGTGCTAGGCATATTGGTGGTTATGTTATATTTATTGCGTTTATGAAACTATGAGACAACCAGATTCAAGTTGTTCTTTCTTCTGATTCCAAGTGTCTGCCTCTGTAGGATGAAGGCAAAGAATGCTGATAACGCGGGAGGCTGCTCACAAAGCAAGGAAGTATACAAAGCATACCAAAGGTTTCTCACTTTATGCACACGACATTTGATCAGACTCTCCTATGGATAATGCACTAATTAGAATTATAATTCATGTTAATAGTGAGCGGAGATTTAGGGACATAGGAAACTGAAATGATAAATCTTGTTGAACTACTGATTTTCTTGTGAGTTTTTGTGAGGTACAGGACGAAGGCAACAAAGAAGGTCACATATAACAGATCATGCAAACCGCTCCAAATAGAAACTGTCCTATTGCGGTATAGGTTGAGGATAAAAGAGGATAAAGCAGAGTCCATAATTTACCAATAATTTTTGGCACTAATCATTCTAGTACCTCAGCAATTACATCAGAGTACAAATGAATATCCAGGAAAAATTCAGGAATACAAATAAGATCCTACGAGGTTCTTGCCTCAAAGTGACAGAAAAACAAGGCATTTTTGTAAATCCATTACACTAAAGGAAGGAAGTTCACAAGTTGTCCAGCAGCAAGCATAAAACAAGATGGTCTTTGACGGTGATCTTATAGTATGGTCATTGATCTAACTGTCTCTTACATTAGGGGGTAGCTCTGCAATCATAACCGAGATATGTACCAATATTCTCATAAAAAGAGGAATTGATAAGTTGATAGTCATGATGTTTTGATTTGCTGAAAAGCGGACAATGGCGATGAACTGAATGCTGAGTTACTTTGTGGTCTTCTATGAAGCTAGGGGAGCCATATACCAGATCACCCTTAGCTAGACAGAGGCAGATAGGGAGGTGGGCACTTTATCCAAATCATCATGATTTAGTCTTACATCTAGCTGGCAGATTCTGTAAAGTGTTCACATGGATGCTTTTTCTGTCTTTCATTTCATTGTACAAACAATCATTACTATTATCATTAGAATTTAGATTATGAAAAAAAACAATATGTGATGAATTATGAATTGAAGATAAGAATAAATGATGAAATAAAAAAATTGTAAATGAATCTGGAGAACAATACTTCTCACCTACATCAAGTCGGTAAGTCTCTTAGTCCTCAGTATCATCACAATAAACAAATATTTCAATGTTTGATCTGAGCCAATTCTATGTACATATTGGACCCTCTAGAGTCATAGGGGCTAATGAACTTCTAAATACACTCAATACCATACTAAACCAATTTCGAAGCAAAGATTGTGATTGGAATTGCTAGAATGTCTCGAGCCGTTCTAGCAAACACTGGATATTTAACTTCATTGGCTTTCCACCATTCTAAAATTGTGAATGAATCTGTAGGGGGCTCTGGTCCATCACTGAGGTATCTATCCAACTTTTTTTGCTTGTTCAATTGGGTATTCGGATCAGATGCGCCCACGCAATACATTTTGGATCATCCCCCATGTCACGAATTATAAATTCCAAACTACTTGCATCTCCAACTCCAAGTCACCCTGCAGAACTAGAAAAGTATCATATAAAGAATTGTACTCATACAATAGCTCTTCTATTATTTTCCTAGCAAATGCATTGGCTTTGATACTGTCATCGGCGCTCATGATCTTGGGCAACCAAAACTCAAACAAGGTAATGTTACATTTTGGTTCAAGAATAGTTGATACAAATAAAAACCTGTTCATTTGCAAAAGAGATCAATAACACAAATTCCTATAATAAAAATAAGCAATAAGAACATTAAAAATAGTAAAGTGAGAACATTAAGTACTTGTTTATCCTAAGTGTCGGATTATCTTCATTTGTTCTCCCCAATACTTCGCATATTTGTCATGCATTCTTTCTGTCATCCCACTAAAGAACTCATCCGAGTTCTTCCTCAATCAACTATCTCTTCATATTGAACAAGTCCCTGAAAATAACCAAAATACATTTCAATTTTTTATGGTGATAACAGGATAGATAAAAAAAATAAACATGTATAGAGATAACCTGCAAAATAGGTGTGCAGTGCAGGTCTTCGAGGCAGAGAACGTTAATGTTGCTTCATAAAACACTTTCAAGAAACTTATAAACACCTTGATACGTCAGTCAGATCAAACATGTACCCCACAAAAGCATCATCTACCCCCATAATCTCCTCAAATGCATCCCGATGCTTATCCACCGATTTCAACATGATATAGGTGAAATTCCACCTAGTGCAGACATCAAGTTGCAATAAACCCTTTCTTGGCAAGCCCTTAGCTTCCACGTGCTTCTTAAATGTATCTTCCCATTGAGGGGAAGATTTGACATACTTAACCATCATTCTCTTTTTAACAACAAAGGTATCAAACTCCTTAAGTCCATCCTAAACAATCAAGTTTAGGATATGGGCAGCGCACCTCATATGTAAGTTTTGGTGCTGCAAAATAACACCACCCAATACATCACCAAACCTCTGGACCTGCCTATCCCTCAAGTCATCCAAGCATGTTGCATTGGCGGATGCATTATCCACCGTAATAGTTAAAATCTTGTTAAGCACTCACTTGTCCAATACAGTATCAAGTACATGTGTAAGTGACCTACCCATGTGACTTAAAATCTTTTGAAACTCAATCACCCTCTTGTGCAACTGCAATTGTGTATCTATAAAATGTGTCATGCCACACATGTAGTTGATATTTTGAATGGAAGTCCACGTGTCAGTGGTCAAGCAGATCCTAGGACTTAACTCCATCATCTGACCCCTCAACAAATTTAACTCAGATAGATAAGCCCCCATACAGTCTCGGGCAGTTGTACTTCTCGAAATCATCGTGAATCGAGGCTCAAATATTTTGACAAACTTTCAAAATTCAGCATTCTCCACGATAATGAAACGTTGTTCATCCTCAATGACGAACTGCACAAGCGACCTTCTTATTTGTTTTTCAACATAGAGGTCCAATCTCATATCTTCCTTGATTTGCCCCATTGCAGATGAAGCATCATAAGTCATATTTGTCTGGTAGTGATCTATTATAGATTGTTTACCTAATAACTTGACACACTTGTCAACATATGACCACAACCCAGAAGTACCATGATTCTTACTGTGGCATGGAAAACGTTTCCCACAATGCTTACACATGGCGATCGGCTTAGCCCCTTCGGCCACTTTGACAATGTTGTAGTGTTCCCATACCTTAGAACGGTGTGATCATTTTCTCTTTATAGGTTTGGCACGACCACGAATAGAAGCCAATTCAACAAATTCTCCTTCTGTATCATCATAAGCTAAAAGTCTCTCTTCGATGTCATCCAAATCTTGGATGTTGGGCTCAGAAGAAAAAACTCTTTATTTGCCTTTTTCTTTTTTGTAATGACTCATCTCAATTCTGCAACAAATACAAAAATCAAAAACTCAACATAAGATGATTAGATGAACAACAAAACCAAACAATTGAAAAATTCATAAACTCAAACTCTGAAACTCAATTCATAGAAGATGATTAGATGAACAACAAAATCAAACTAGTTGAAAAATTCAGAAACGCAAACTCAACTCAACAGAAGAATTTTGATTCCCACAAGTATGAACAATAACAATCCTATCTGAGTTCTGATTCCCTTGAGTCGTTGAACATCAAATCGGAGAAAGGCCATATATTTAATATTTTGCAGATACGCCAAACCATTCGAGCTAAATC
The DNA here is from genome assembly GCA_028565015.1 of Pinguicula moranensis. Classification (NCBI taxonomy): domain Eukaryota; kingdom Viridiplantae; phylum Streptophyta; class Magnoliopsida; order Lamiales; family Lentibulariaceae; genus Pinguicula; species Pinguicula moranensis. The sequence continues at coordinate 10,336 of JAOWBN010235542.1, forward strand.
AAATGGAGTATTGGTCCTATACAATTCGGACTATCTATGATTCTATGGGGTGTTAGGCATCAAAATTTGGATTTTTAATTTTTATTGATGACAAGGAACTAGGAAGAGTAATAAGAAAATTTTAATTATTTTTTCGTTAAAAGGATTGATTGAAGAAAAAGGGGTAAACAAAACTCGTTCATTCTTTTTCTAACTTTTTGATATAAATGTTATGGTTAGTGTGTGACTCGTTGGTTTTGTTTTTGGGGTTAGGAATAAGGATTCAAAAATATCAGCCCAGTAGTATCAAAAGTAACCCATTACTTCGTATTATTTGAGTCTAAAGAACCAATCAAAGAAATTGACTTTATGACGATGATATGAAGGTTGAACACTGAATAGCGTGCTTCTACTCTCATCTCAGTACTTGTCTTTGTCTTCACACTCATGCAGGTCGGCATCGGATCGGGGTCGCACGCAGAATAAGAGACTGCGAATCTGAATTTTGGGATGAGATGAGAACTTGTTGAGAAGACGACTCGTGATTCGTGTCGTAAAGACTGAAGGTGAAGACTGAAGTCGTCTGCATCCCATATCTGAGTCAATAGCAGTAACATTGGAGTCGTGAGAGTTTTAAGCCAAATTCAAACGCTAAGTGAGTGATGTAAGATAAAAGTTAAAGTTAAAGCCCTCAAATTAAAAATAAGTAGTTTGAAAAATTCAAACTGTTTTTTTTTTTTTTATAAGTAATAAGGGTATCAGATTTTCCAGACCACAGTATCGGGGTATCCTTTGGGCCCAGGATACCGTCGACTAATCCCCACATATATCAGCGAAATTCCCCACTCGAGGGACTCGATCCCCCGACCTCTCTAGGCAAGCCCTGAGAAATCGAGGGTTGCAGCTTACCGCTAGGATGAAAAATTCAAACGGTACCAAAATAAAATTAAATTTCTAATTGCAATCTCGACCCGATATACCGAGTACACCGATGGATTTTTTTGTCCCGCCCAAATGATTTGCTGGCTGAAAGGGTGCCGTGCCTACTGGACCTAAATTTCATTAGGTCGGTCTGATTTTGAACAATTACCAAATCTCGTGAGCCGAGAGGCGGATTTTAAATGACTCGGTGTCTGCTGAATAATTCCTTCCGCCATTATCACTGCTTAGCTGATGTTCAATTTCGACATTCGCTCTCGCCCGCCTTATACTCTCTTCTGTTTGTCGGTACTCGGAACATTTTGAGTAGGAATTACAGTGGGATCTCAACCACACCTTCAATGTCGCACCGGTCTAACTTCAAAGGCGGTCGTCGCGGCGGTGGAGCCCGCTCAGGGAGCCAAGGAGGCGGTGGTAGAGGGGGAGGTCGTGGGGGTGGAGGTGAGCAGCGCTGGTGGGACCCTGTATGGAGAGCTGAAAAACTGCGTCAGAAAGCTGCCGAGGTCCTTTATGTTCTTGCTTTCTCTTCCAAATTTAGAAGAGGAAGGATAAATGTCGTTTTCGAAAAATCAAAGAGTGTAAATTGATAAAAAGAAAAGGAGTGTTCTTGTTTCGATCAATGTAATACTGAATTGGAGTTAATGAACTTGAGGTGCGGTGCCTATGGAGAAAGGTTAAAAATTATAAGATGGAAGTTTTTCAAAGAAGTATGACTTTTGATTAGCTTCCTTTCGCTGTTTACTACTTTAAAACTTCAGTTCTCACCCTGGTGATCATATTTAATGAAAAGATCGCTGTGAATGATGATAAAATGAGCTGATGTTTGAAACAGGAAAGGTTATATAGCTCATATAAATTATTTTCCTTGATTATGCTTAAGTTAAATCTGGTGTGCCTCATCTAACTTTATGTATCTTTGAACATGTCTGCATTGCAATAGATTGAGGTAATGGATCAGCATGAATGGTGGGGGAAAATAGAACAAATGAAGAGAGCAGGAGAGCAGGAGATTGTAATACGACGAAACTTCAGTAGAGATGATCAACAAATATTGGCTGATATGGCTAATCAATTGGGCCTTCACTTGTAAGTCTCTCAAA
>JAOWBN010235553.1:0-12353 GCA_028565015.1 Pinguicula moranensis
AGAGAGAGAGAGAGAGAGAGAGAGAGAGAGAGAGAGAGAGAGAGAGAGAGACGCCATGGACATTCAAAAAAATTATTACAAGCTCTTTTCTAATTCTGCATGTACATAAATTCTCAAGTTTAAGGGTGGTTGGGCTTGTGGTACAGTTTATCATCAGTCGGGTTAGTGGTTGATGTGGTTTGGGTATATTAGTACTTGAGTTTAGTGGTGTTTGACCCTACTTTCACATGTATCCCACCGTGTCCTAAGCCCCTTTATAACACAAGACAAAGACTTTCTGATTTGTGCATCACCTTTACTGAGATAAGAACTATTCATGCTTTTTCTTGAATTTATCCCATACATTGACGCAAGGAAGTTAAATTTATCTTGCTTGATGACTCAGTGGCGATGGTTTGAGAATTAGGTGACATTTGATTTTCCTAAAATTATATGTTGGGCAAATTGATTGGGAATTGATGGAAGGACCATGGAGGAGTTTATTGAGAATCTTTGTTAAATCGTTGTGGGTTATGCGTGGTTTGTTATAGAACTTTTTTGTACTTCATATTGTGAGTTGTTGCCTAAAATGAGTAATTCAGTTGTCGTGAAATCTAAGTCCTTTCAATTGTGAAATAGCCTGCGTCTGCCCATGGCTATTTGTACTTCTTAATTTGTGTGTTCATATATGGATTAGTATAACTGTACTCTGCAGCTATGGCTATGGATTTATAATTTTGTTGTTCATATATGGATTAGTGTAACTGTAATTGTTCATTGAGTTTATAATTTTGTTGTTATTCACTCACGGTTGCAGCTATGTTTATGGATCAAAATGAAGAAGAAATATTACCTAGTCCTCGTGCAGCAAAGACAAAGTACAACAACAAACCCCAAAAAAATATTAGTATCAATCAGAGGAGCATGCTTTGATTGAGTCTACTAAGGAGTTTGTTGTAGAGTGAATGAAGTCGGATAATGGCTTTCGGCCTGGTTTCTGTGGTGCATGTACTGAAAAAACTAAGAGATAGGGTGTTGAAATGCCTGGAATAATTTGGATGATGATGGGAGGATGTCGTGGATCGAACTCTTGCTGAAAGACTATCTTCCTTGAAAGTAGCTTTTACTTTATTTAAAGAACTTGTGGAATGTGTTTGAATTTTGGTTGTTTTTTGGGACTTTGGTCAGCTTTGATAGTTGGATTTTGTGCTTCTATTTGTTTTCAGGGATTACTTATTTTGTATTTTGATGTTAAATAATGTTCAATTGAAAAAAAAAATCGTATTAAGAGAACTTTTTAAACTATTTATTTATTTAAGGCGTCCTTAGGGTGAATGTCAAATCTTATACAAGCCTTGAATGTTCAAGGCCGATTGGTCCGCTATTTTTGTCTTTTCTTACACAAATTTTAAGAGTTATCTAAATGTGCCTCAAATTTATTTATCTTCGTCAGATGTATAGCATTTTTCATTTTTCTAGTCTCAAATTTTCCCTGTTCTCCTTTGTTAATTGATCTTCTTGTAGTATTCTCTAGTTAATCCCCGATGATCCTTGTTTAGCAAGAGAGTTCACTATACTGTTTGCTTTTCTAAACTAATGTCACACTCTAGTATGTAGTTCCTCCAATCTGAGAGCAAAGTCATCCCAATATTCCCAAATGTACCAAATATCACACTTTTTTATGTTCGATCCCGTTGACCAGAAGCATGGAATCTGTCTCGATGACGATATTATCCCATACTTCCTCTTTGCATAACTCAATCCCTTCTGTTATTGCCTGGATTTCCACATAGTTGTTGGTTCCAGTCCCAAAATAATATGAAAAGACGACCAAAAAGCGCCCCTTTTCATCCCTTATGATTCTGCCTCGTAATGACGCTGGGTTCCCTAGGCATCTTTCGCCATAGTTGAGCTGTATCTAGCCTGGCGAGGGTAGATCCCATGAAATGAGTCGCATCATGTCTGTCGCGTGCCCTCTAATGTTGATGTTTAGTTGAGCTAGGATATTCATGTTCATCACCTGTATTTTTAAGCAAAGGTTAGCACAATTATAAATTTCAATAATAAGGAAACGAACCTGTCGCCATATCTGATCGGTGGGGGTGTGCATGCCATCGAAATGGGTTTTCCATCGTCTTAGCCAAAGGCACCAAGTGATAATGGCTGGGGTAATGCCCACAAGGAAACCTGACATACTTGCCTTTTTGCTTACAAGAACCAAAATTGTATTTTGTCTTTCCAGGTTTGTAGGTTGAGACTGGGGATTTTGAACATTTGTCTTGCTCGATTCCATAGTTCAGTTGTCGGGGGGCTGTTAGCAAAAATGTGGTCATCAAATTCTTGCTTCCTTGGATTGCAGCAATCACGCGCAGAGGGTATTAGTGTTATTCCCTAATATCAATCACCTTGGGCATTTGTATTAACACTTTAATGTTAAATATATGATTTTAACAACCTTTACTATTTGATTATTTACTTGCTTTATTTACAGTATTCATAATAGTAAAGCCTAATGTTGATAAAAAGTACATTGTGTAGGCCTATGTGTTTGGTGCGCAAATTGATTATAAGAGAATTTTATAGGTGTGGTATGATGGAACATTTTTGCATGGCTAATGCTTTAGGAATCTGGCATGATCATTTATTTGGAACTCAAATGAAAACACGGGAGGATTCTTTACCATATGTTGAATTTGCAAACAAGTATTCACGTGTTGAAGTTGTTTATGACTTTAAACCATTATCGCATGTGAAATTGACTCCTTTACTTTTAAGTGAATGCTTGAACCTATGTGGAGAAAGGCCATTTTTGTCAGTAGGATTCATGAGAAGGCCTACAAGAGTGGTACACAAGGTAAGTATGGTGGTCGTACAAGCGTTAATGTCACTGATGAGTTTTTGTTTGATGTAGATGCTGATTTGAGGACAAATCCTCCTCAAGTATGGGAGAATGATACAAAATCCATTGCACCACACGTAACCGAGGCGATACAAGATCCCTTAGCATTGCCAAGTGGTCCAATCACAAGGCTAAAGGCAAAAAAGTTCAATAAAGAACTTGTTGGGGACATAAAAAGGCATTGGGGCATGGAGAATCATGGAGGGGGTGGCCCATATAAATCTGAATGGCCTAGTCCACATGTTGGAGTGTGTGAACACATGCATGCCCATGCATATGTCCATTATAAAAGGCCATTGTTAAGGTTTGCATTTGGGACAAGGTGGCACAGTAAAAGCACATTTATGGGGTCAAAGAAACCCAGGGACATGAAGGTTTGATGTAAATGCAGATGCACACGTGGAGGCACTCACAAAAGAATTCTAGTGCATAGAACAGCGCCACAAACCAAAGGCCAAAACCCATAAATGCAACCAGCACTAAGTGCGAATTAGCTCAAGAAGTTGCCTGCCCTTTACTCTGTTTTCGTTTCCAAGATGTGTTATCTCTTTTTTTCTGGCGTGCACTCACCAACCCCTGCCTTTATGGCATTAAATTCATGTAAAGCAGTGAACTACTATATGTATGAAGTTGTAGAAGGAGAAAGGTAGTCCTTTTGAATTCATATTGAAGTTCTACAATTTCTGTCTTCACAAGATTATAGAATTGTGCCATTTTCTCTGTTACAAAACAGAGGATTTGTGTTGTTGTGTTATTTGATTTCCTCAATTGAATCTTAGATCACATCAAGGTTGAAGGCCTTGGTCTTACCTAGCTCCAAGACAAGAGCATTTGGAAGGTTGATCAAAGCTTGACCAACTCAAGACTCTTCAAAGCATCGGTCAAACTTCATTAAAAGTTGATGAACCTAGACTACATTCATGAATGTATCTTGTTACCTATAAATAGGACATGGACAAATTCTCGTAGCTTAACTTTTGTTGAATTTGAATGTTTATTTGAGATTAGTGTTCGCTTTCGCTTTTATGAAAGTTCTCTCTTATCTATTCTCACTTGAGTTTAGTGGCGAATTATTTTACAAGAACTTATCTTCTACATCTTGGTTGGGACAAGTTCTCATCAAGGGTCTTTGAGTGACGTCCTTCTTTTAAAAAGCAAACCGTAGGCTTGGTTCTCACATCTTTATTGGTGATGGGTAAAATACTCGACAAATTTGTTTAATTCTATCATTGGATTTTTGAACCACCAATCTTTGGTATTAGGTTTAGTCATAATTTTTTTTGGGTAAGCTAAATTCTATTAATATGTAATATGGAGTTCGTACAATGGTATAAGGAAAAAAGAAAGAAAAGTACAAAATATTTACAAGGGACCTAATCAACCAAGTCCACGTGGAGTACTCCTGTAGCTTGAATCTTTGAGAGTGATCTGTATGTCTGCCTTCCCTCCATACTCTCCCTCCAGTATAGTTAAAGGTGATCTGATATATGGCTCCCCTAGCATCATAGTAGGTCACAAAGTATTTCATCAGTCAGTTCATTCACCATTATCCATTTTTCAACAAGACATAACGTCATGACTATCAACTTATCAATTCCCCTTTTTATAGTGGTGGGCATACGTGCGGTACGGGAGCACACGTTTATACGTATAAAAATGTGCGCGTGCCAAAAAATACATATTTTTTAAACGTGCATGCCTAGCACGGTACGCATAAAAAATATGCCATATCAGGCCAGCCCGCGTGCAAACGGGGCATGCACATTTATACGTTTTTAATTTTTTTTAATTTTTTTTAAATATTTAATAAAAAAATAGTGTAATTTAAATAAAAAAAATTTTAAAAAAAATGTAGGTGTGGGTCAGCACGCACGGTTTGCGACTTGATTTTCAAGCCCAGCAGGCTCATGTTTGGTAAAACATGAGGGTATCACACGTACGTTTTCTAGAAAAAAAATTGGCCCGCACGCACGTTTTAATACGGACGGTTCAGGCATATTTGCACGTTTGTTTCGTGTGTGCCATGCCTATCCCATTTGCACGCGCACGTTTGCGTGTCTCTACCTTTTTATGAGGATATTGGTACATAGCTCGGTTATGTTTGAAAAACTATCCTTGTAATGAATGGAGGGGCGGTAGTTCAGTAGGACAGTATAGATGATCACAAACAAATATTAGTTATGGATCATCCTATGAACTGGTCATCATCTTTCAATCCTTTCTCCCTCATTGGATGACGATGTAGGATCTTTCCTTTCTTGTAGTTTATTCACTGAATTTATCCTTAATGAAATAGCCATAACTATCATGGTGGATAAATGGTGGCTTGTGTATGTAAATCTCTAGAACTCAATCCTTTGATCAGTGGTGAGCTGCCTCGATATAGGCCTGTAGGCCTGCTAGGACACTGATGCAATGTTTTGGCTCTCCTAGCCTAGTGGATAGCTAGTTGCCTGAAAGTTTGTATGATGGACTATAGGGCAACTCAACACAGAGATCCCTGATGCTCAAGAGTTGTCTTGTTCGAATCCCTTTTGTTTCTTCTCCCTATACCTCAATGAATCCACAAAAAAGTGAGATGAACAAAGTAATATCAAAGTGGAGGAGGATGTGGGGAGGTGTGTGGTAGCGGTTATCCTTAGCAAGTGCTACCATTGTCAGATCCTGCAGGTTCATCCTTAAAATAAAAGTCAGTAGGTGCTGATCAGAACTGCCTGCAAACATATCAAATGAGACCACTTCATTGTGGAGGTTAGTTATGAAAAATTGCATTGTGGATGTGTGCAAGTGTATTGTGTAGCACTCATATGAGGTGTTAAGCTTTTTTTTTTAAATGAAATTATGCATTAAAGAAAGTTGCACCCCGGAGATGGCCGGGAAACCATTGCAACTAGACTTGTCCTAACGTTGGGGCAAACTACTCAAGCATAGACAATGACAATTTAGACGACTCTAAAGTTAGGTAGGCACCACTTATCGAGTCTTAGCATACCGACAATTTCATTTGGGAGTTGTTCCCGCGTTTCGATGATACTATTTAAGCCTCTTGCTCCTTGCTTAGCTAGAAAGTCCGCAATTTCGTTGCCTTCGCGGTATTGATGAACAACATGAATTCTAATGCCTTCTTTTCGGGTTTTGAACTCCTCCCAGAAGTCCCACAGGTACAATGGAGTGCAAGAATTTTGCTCTATCCAGCCCGCCAGTACATGCCATCCTTCCTCCCTACATAGTTGAAGACCTCTCGAAGTGGCGCGAAGTTCTGCTTCGGCATTTGTTCCCAAGCCGATGTGTTCCGAGTAGGACAACAGAAAATCTCCTGCAGAATTGCGTACAACACCTCTGCAGCCTGACTGCCCGGGATTTCTGTAGCTACTTCCACCAGTGTTTAGTTTGATCCATCCCTGAGGCGGCTTCTCCAGAACACAGGCAACACTCTGTTCTTCGGAGGAGTCCGTACACTGATATTCAGCTCACGCAGCAAGTCATGATCTTGTACCTGCACTTAAGAAGGGTAATTGTTAGAATTTGTAATACTGCAAATCAGATACTTAACCTCGTCCCAAGTCTGTTCCAGAGACTGATATTTGTCTTTGAAACGGGCGCAGCATCGCCGAAGCCACAAATTCCAGGTTATGATCCCGAGAAGAATATCATACAAGAATCCTCTAAAACCATATCTGCAAGTGATGCATATCCACTGAGTGATCCTACTTTTCCAGGACACTGGATTTGCAAAGTTTATCCCCCATTAAAGAGGCGGCTCTATCACAAATAATGCTTGCACTGTGGCTGCTGGACAAGATGTGATCCATCGTCTCCTGTTGTCTATTTTCGCAACATTGGCAGGAGGAGGCAAGATGAATTCCTTTCTTGGTTAGATGATTATCAGTGGGGAGGCACTCATGCCAAGTTCTCCACAAGCAAACAGATATTTTAGTAGGTAAGGCTTTGCACCAAATTAAGTGCGTTGCTGGTATGAAATCAGCCTTCTCCCTGACCATGTCCCACGCATATTTAATGCTGAATTTACCATCTGGGTCTTGCTTCCATGCTATTATGTTTAGATGGAGGAGCAGCGGCTAAATTTTTGTTTGCTATCGCAGGACCAACTGAATGTATCAGGTCAAGCATATTCCAACTCCCATCAGAAGTAAAGTCCATGATTCTAGCATCCTTGTTGATCACTTGATTCACCTGCACTGGTAGTTGGTTAGAAGACAGCCATTTGTTGAACCAAAAGGATGAGTTTCCTCTTTTGATGACCATTTTAATGTTCTCCAACACCTCAGCTTTCATAGACATTGTGAATCTCCAAAATTTGGAGTCTGCATAGCTGCTGTTTCGTACCAATATGTGATGTAAACGTCCGTATTTTGCATGAAAGAACCTCACCCAGAGGCAGTTAGTAGATAGCAATTTAAAACACCATTTCATTATCATGGCATTTTGTAGTTCTACAAGATCTCTGACCCCTAGGCCCCCTTCGTTCAGAGGTTTGCAAATAGATTTCCATCTCTTCCAATGAACTTTCTGCTTCTCCTCACAGACCCCCATAGGAAGTTTGCTAGAAGTCTTCTTACTCTATTTAGAACTCGTTGAGGGATTTTCAAAACTGCCATAATATGCATCGGTAGACTAAAATATTTGAATGGAATGTTACGATTTTACCATGGGGAGCGTGAAGCATTCACCATAGCTCATTCTCCCACAAATTGAATGAGATGTTATGATTGTGCCATTGGGAGCGTGAGGCATCCACCATAACTCTCTTTCCCATGATTTGAATGGGATGTAACGATTGTACCATGGGGAGTGCAAAGTGTCCACCATGACTCATTTTTCCATGAATTGAATGAGATGTTACGATTTTATTCAAGACGTAATAACAGTAACGATATTCAAAAGAAATTGAATACATTTAAATGCCTGCAAAAAATTATACAAAGTATCAAGCGTCGAGGCCTAGGCCTGTATTGGCTGAACGCCTTCAGTTTCTTGAGGTTCTAGGGACCATTAAGGATCTTTTTTCCAGAGTTTCTACAAAGTACGAGCCATCCGCTCAAACTTTCACCACCTTGTAGAGTCTTTCCCATCTGAGGCCGAACTTTATCAAGTGTTTCTTACTCTTTCACAACACCAAATACATTTTTGAAGGTATAGGGTCCATTAATCTCTTCACTCGAATCCTCTGTGGCATGGCGACGCATGGAGATAGCATGCTCCTTCAATGCTTTGCTTCCTTTCATAGGGTCCCTTGCGCAAGCACCAAACTCTTTGGATTTCGATATTTTGAATATGTTTGATTGCTAGCAGAAATTTCTCATACGAAGCAGATCGTTGCTCTTGCCCTCTACTTAGTATAAAGATGTGTCGAGGTTGCTTGGTATGAGGGTATCTCTTGGGAGGTCTAGGTGGCACTCATTTGATGTGTCAGACCTTTCAAGGTTTCTTGGATGTTCTCGCATCTTTTGATAACCTCGTAGAAGTTTGAAGGCCCATGTTTGGTGCTTGTTTTCTCAGCCCATGCGGGATAGAAAACTGCATGATCTTGTGATTAGTGGACACAACAACTTGAAACTGGTATAGACTGGGCCAACCGAGTACAAGGTATCCCAAATCACTATGAATCGGATTACCTGCATGGTAGTATTTGTACCCTCTCCCAGTGCAACCAGTAGCTCTATGGCACCTAATGACTGGATTTCAATTTCGTCAAATGACTGGGGTGATGATTGGCTCAAGATGAGTTTTTCCATTGCCCATTTGTTGTAAAACTTTGAGGGACAAGATATCAGCTGAACCGCCTTAGTCAATGAGGACCCGTTTTTGTTGAATTTTCCTATTGGTAGTGATTACCATGGGTGTGTATTTTGGATGTCCTCTTTGTATCTCTTTTTTCCCGAAGCGTATCTCTCCTTCAACTTTTGGTTGAGTTTCTACTGAAGCCACGCTCAAGCTTCCTTGAGTGATCCTCTTTCGATTTCTTGTGGAGGCTTCGTCCATGAATCCCCCAGCTATCATGTTGATGATTCGAGGTAGAGGCTCTTGGGCAGCCCTGTTGTTTCGAGGTGGATTGTTCCTATGGTCCTGATTCTTCAGTCGAATGCAAGTGTAGCTACGAGGCTTGTAGTTTCGATATCTCGAGCCTTTTGTGACCCACTGCTATAGGTTCCCTATTGGATAGCCTTTCAATCTTGTTCTTCAATTCTTCGCACTCATCGGTGTTGTGTTTGTTATCTCGGTGATAATGGCAAATGAGTTGTCAGTCAATTTTTTGTTATTTTGCTTTGGTTTGGAGGCAGTGAAGACTCTATTGTACTAAGCCACAATGTAGATCTGACTACGAGATGCTTTTAAGGGAGTGAAGGTGATATATCGAGGCTTTTCGATGGGGCCAAGGAAATGTTTCCTATTGGGTACCTAGGTTCAAGAACCTTTATGATCTAAAACCTTTTGGGTTTGTGTGCCCTTCTTTGTCATGGGCACACCCTCGCTTGTAAGGGTCTTTCGGCGTCTCTTCTTTTGTAGGTTCAAATCTTTGATGTTGATGTGCCTTTCTTTGAAGTTTCCAATACCCATCATTGATGAGTTGTTAGATGAATTGCAATAAGATTTGAACTCTCATGTAGATGGTAAGTTCAGGTATGTTTTTTACACTCGACGTTGTAGCATTCCAAGAAATCAACCAACAGTTCTACCTCTTCCTAGTGGATTTCTAGGAGGTGAGCAATGATGGACCATGAGCAGAGAAGAAGTGCCAACAAAAGTTGAAAGATGGACCATGAGCAACAAAAGTTGTTTGAAGATGTCAATCTTCTAAGGGGGTTCTCCGCCCCTGCGGTCAAGAAGGAAAACTTAGTGAGATTTATATACTTTTATTTTTTTGTCTCTCCTTTTTTTACAACTATATAAGGGACTCATTTGTGACCCCAAAATCAAAGTTCTCCACTTGGAGGCTAAACCTTTAGCTTCCCTTGAGGGTGCACGTTTTTCTCCTCTTTCTTCATTTTTTCTCTCTCTAGAATTAGATCTAGGATCTTTCTTTCGGAAGAGGAGAAGGGTTCTTCCACTAGCGTTTGGGTTACCCACCTTGGAACTCCTTTGATAGTGACAACTTTGTAACTCTATTGGTGGTGATAACTTTGTAAAGGGGAAGGATTTCTTACTTGCTTTATCTATTCATGTTTATGGCATTCTGAGTTAGTTAGTCTATGAACTATCTATTCATGTCTATGATATTTTAGTAAGTTTTTCTATGAACCATCTATTTTACCATGATATGTTTTGTTATGCAAGATTGTATGGGTTTGTGGTTTAACTCTTCTTGGGTAGTTGAATGTGTCTCTAGGTTGATTAAGTTGAAAGTTTGAAATCTGATAGAGGAGGTTGCAAAAGGTAACCCTAAGGGAGGATTAACACCTGATTGATAGAGAATTTAGGGCAAGGGTTTAAAATTTATGCCCTCAATGTTGGAAAGCATGTGTTGAAAGCAGCCGAAAGCAAGCAGCCGAAAGCAGAAAGCATCGGCGATATAATAAAGAAGAAAGCGACCTGAAAGCGACTTTACATTTATTGTAAATTGTATTATTGTCGAGAGTTCGTATTATAAATACGAACGAATTGTAATGAATAAGGATCAGAAGATTTAACAGAAGAAGTTCTCTCGAATAATATTTCGTTTCTCTCAAGTTAGTATTTTACAATTGTGATACTTCAGAGAATTCTGGGAAGATTTAAAAAAAAACATTAGGGATCAGGTTTCAAGTACAACATCGGTATAAGGAGGCAAATGGCATCGCCGACACACTAACAAAGTAGGAAACCACGGGCTATAATCAACGAATCTGTTGGAACTGGACCTACCAAATAAAGTACAAAGAATGTTACAAATGAAGAGGTAAAACATGCCTTGTTTTAAGAAATGTTAGCAATTAATAGGGATCAAAGCTTTGCGGGTCATGTACTATGAATTTATACCATCAAGATGAGGGTTGTTGAATAAAAGTTTTATTTTTAAAAATTGAAAAAAAAAAAGAATTATTAAGAAGCGGGGTTCAGACCGATGCATGTTAAGTTAATCAATAATGTTGATTATGACAGCTCTTCTCATCCAAAACATATAATTAGTCAGATTTTTTTGAAATCGTCTACAAATTGCTCTTACGTATACAAGTTGCGACACATAAACATAAGATTACTATGAAGAAACTTGATTAACAACGCTAATCACAATATAACTAAACATAGACATAAAAAATCTAATTACATAATTCTGACAATGACATAAAATAACACAAATATGTGAGAGAGAGTGTGAGAGGTTTAGTTACCTCTGTTCAGCCACAACAGCGGTTTCTTAGCGGAGCTTTAATGACTAAAAAGAACCAATAAAACTGTGTTCCGCTATGATATTCGATCACAGTGACCTAACCAGCATACGCCCCACCCGGTCCGCAGCTTGCTCCGACGCAGCCTTAGGGGAGATCCGTTGATGCACGGCAGCCGCCACCATAACCAGCATTATCACAATCAACTCGATTCCGATAACTAGTGCCACCGTACATATCTGCTGCATTTTCTCTAGATTAGTACGGACAAATTTGGTTTTGGTTTGAAAGAGGATGTACCAAAGTGTAGACTCCTTTTGTAGAAGCTGCAAACCAAGAGTATTCAAAGTCTGCAGCTTTCCATAAAATGGCGCGAACAAAAGAGGTTGAACGAGGAAGACGATTGGACCAATCTGTGAAATTCAATTAGGGCAACTCACCAATCACCACAAGGTTTCCTATACACGTATACATCCTACTATCCACTCTATGTTATTGAAAGACACCTAATCCAAGTGTAAAAAGAGCTATAACGTTTTTACAAGTGAACTGAATATATTGTAGCCGCACGATCATGTCGAATCAAACGGCTGTTGCTTGTTGTGCTCCAGAACAGAGTTCTGCAGGATGGGTTCTGCTCTGTTTTGATGGCTGGAACGCAGGGAGTGATCTGCATTGGAGAATGTCAACATCCCCTCCTCAAGAGGAGCATTTTAGAGGCTCATCTTGGAGAACAAACTAATGAACTGCGAACGAGATAAATTTTTGGTGAAAGAATCAGCAAGCTGCGGTGTGGTGTTGATATAGCTCGGGATGATGAAGCCGGCTTTGAATTGGTCCCGAACCACATGGCAATCAATTTCGATATGTTTTGTGCGCTCGTGGAAGATTGAATTTGCAGTGATAGCAATCGCAGCTTTGCTATCACACCACAGTCTGACTGGAAGAGGTAAGATCAGATTAAAATCTTGGAGCATGAATTTTAACCACAGTAGTTCACGCACTGTTGCAGCCAGCGCGCGGTACTCGGCCTCAGCTGAGGAGCATGACACGGTTGTTTGTTTTTTTGTCTTCCAGGATAACAAACGGTAGCCAAAGAAGACACAGAAACCCGCTAAAGAGTGCCGTGTTGTCTTGCAACTTCTCCA
>JAOWBN010235564.1:0-12353 GCA_028565015.1 Pinguicula moranensis
TGTTAATTATTTTGATTGAATTTTATTTTTATATTATATTAAATATTTTTAACTTTTTTTAAAATATTTAAATAAAAAAATATTTTTTTATTTTTGAGCAGAAAAAAAAAATAGCAGCAAAAAAAAAATGACCCCCTAAATTCTTTTAGGGTATTTTAGCCCACCCTAATTTTTAGGGCTAGTTCCGCCCTTTCTACGAAACATCTTACGTGGCGGCCCATTTGGTTAGTGGTGCGAAGTGTGCGGTGTCGGGGAATCTATCCCACTACCCGAAAATTCCCCAGAAGATTGAGTGGAGAAACAAATTCCCACTCTTTGTTTAGGAATAGCCAATTCTGCCTAATTTGATAGTCTACGGTACGGCAGACCCATCAGTAATCTGCCCTTGTTGAATTTCCAGTGACGCCGGCGAAGAATTTTTCCTCATCGGTGATGGTTTCTCCGGAGAACACAAATTGTTGTACGATTACGGGATTCAAGATGTGGCAGTTGCCGATGCATGTTTTTCTGCTCCCGATTCTGGGTTTCCTTGGCCAATGCAAGCTTTTAATGGATCAATCGATGTCTGGAGGTATTTGTTATGCTTCTTGCTAAGAAAAAGATAACATCCAATTGAACCGACACAGAAAGGGTGGATATGAGTGAAGTTTTCCTTCACCAGAGGGAAAAGTGGAGAGTTAGAGTAAGGGGGAGAGAGTTCAGATGTCAGAAAAGTTTACTTCATTCAACGATAACTGACTTTTACAACTTTCTACTATTAATAGAGCTCTAATAAATCACGACTTCCACACTTCTTTACTATCCACTTCACGATTTTACTTAACACAAAACAAGACAAAACGCTAACAATTCACAATAAAAATGTCCTGCGTAAATTAATTTGTGTTCAGGTAAAACTGTCAAAATACTTCTCTTTCCGCCTTCATCAGTTAGCAGAGGACGATGCTTCTTTCTCAATTGGCACCAACACCACTCCCATTCTCTTACGGCGACTTCTTCTCTTACCTTTACCCTTCCAATTCTTCACCCTATCTTCTGGGGTCATAACAGTCGCAACCTTCAAGTTGAGGTGGTGCGCCGTAAGGGGAAGTACAGGGAAGAAGGGAAGAAAGAGAGTTAGGGATGAAAGAGAGTTGAGAAGACCTGATTTTTCTTGTAAAATATTTCATAAACGTACCAAATCTCTGTGATAGAAAGATAAATGGGGAAGGGAATAAATCAAGGAAAACTGTAAAAGGAAGGGATTGAATAAAATCAATCCATTCCTTATCTCCTATTCCCTTCCTTAATTAGACACAAATCTCTCCTATATGTAGCTGTAAAACACACGTTCAAGAATAAGAAAAACTCATTCACAAAACCTTCTCTACTTATGTTCTTGTATACAATATTCCGCTCTAATACTCTGTTCCCCACATGAAGCATTAACGCTACTTTGGCTATACACAACCTTTTTAAGTCCATAAAACACCAACTAACCATTCTCATAACAAAAGCGGAAATAAGTAAACGCCGGATGCATTTCTCTTCCCCAATCACATTCTCGGTCAGTTGGCTATTTAACCGTTGTCTTCTTCAGTTTCTGGCTTCTTCGAGCTTTCTTCCCCCAACCAGCTGGTGGCAATTTCTCAAATTCATCCGGCCCTGTTACATCTCCTCCATTTTTAGAACCTTGTCCCAAGGTTCAAACCGTGGGAAGTGTTTATTGATGAGTGCAGCCTCCTCCCAGGTTGACTGTCCGGTAGATGAGCCACTCCATTCTACCAGCCATTGCTCAGCAGGTCCATTCTTGCTAGGTTTCATCATCTTATCTAGTACTTGCACAGGGTAAATCACATAACTTCTGTCAGCTTTCATTTGAGGGAGTTCTCCAGAAAGCATCTCACGCTCCTTAAGCTTCTCCTTGAGTAGGGAAACATGGAAAACTAGGTGGATTTTCGTAGCTCCTGAGAGATCCAACATGTACGCCACTGTCCCTATCTTCTCATTCACAGTATAGGGTTCATAATAATGAGGGGACAACTTCACATTACGTCTGAATTGCAAAGAGTTTTGGCGATAAGGATGCAGCTTCAAGTATACTTGATCTCCAGCCTTGAAATGGCGCTCTGTGCGCTTTATGTCAGCATACAACTTCATTCTGTCAGCATACAACTTCATTCTCTCACTGGCCTTCTTCAGGTTTTCCTTTAATAGCTCCTGGATATTCTCTTTCTGTTGGAGAAATTCCTTAACATATACTCCCACGGCACTAGCAGATATAGATAGGGGAATGTGGCGCGACTCATAACCATAGAGAGCTAGAAAAGGTGTCAGCTTTGCACTAGAATGGAAGGTAGTGTTGTACAAGAACTCTGCAAGAGGTAGCCATTTAGACCAAGAGCTCGGTTTCTGGGAACACATACATCTTAGGTATGTCTCCAAGCAGCGGTTGACCAACTCTGTTTGGCCATCACTCTGAGGGTGATAAGCTAAACTGAGAGCCAATTTTACTCCAGCAAATTTCATGATCTCACTCCATAACTGACTGGTGAAGATTTTGTCTCGGTCAGAAATTATCTCATGGGGTAAACCGTGCAACCTATAAATCTGTTCGATGAAGATACTAGCCACTGATTTAGCTGTGTAAGGGTGGTTCATAGCTATGAAGTGGCTATATTTACTGACCCTGTCAACTACAACCAGGATGAGCTGCTTACCTTTGGACTTAGGCAATCCCTCAATAAAGTCCAAGCTGATACTGGACCAGGGGATGTGGGAATCTGTAGAGGCGTAAGAGACCAGCATGAGCAGAGGGATCTGCCTTGCTTCCTGTGCATACATCGCAGCTCTTAATCCATTCTTCAACGTCCCGCCTTATTCCTTGCCAGTGAAAGTAGGATCTAATTCTGTTTTTAGTTGCTTGTATCCCAGAATGTCCCCCTACAGGTGAATCATGCAGAGCAGTTATAATTATTTACCTCAGAACTGTTCCTTGTCCTATTCATATCTTCCCCTTCTTCCTTATCGCTCCAGCCAGTAGCGTATACTCTGGATAGCTGCAGGAGTCCACAACTTTAGCCTGCATCATTTTATAGTAATAAGGGTCTGCACTGTAGCTATCTGCTACTTCCAATCAGCCTTTATCTCTGAAATACCATAGCAGGTGAAACTCATTTCAGCTCCAAACCTAGATAAGGCATCAGTTGCCTTATTGTCCCTTCCTTTCTTATACTGCACAACATAGTCATACCCCAAGAGTTTTGAGGTCAGTTTCTGCTCAGTCATTGTATGTAATCTTTGTTCAAGCAGATGCTTCAGAGCTTGCTGATTTGTCCTGATTATAAATGGCGTGCCTAGCAAATATCCACACCATTTATTCAACGAGTGAACCACTGCCAAAAGCTCCTTTTCATGTGTAGAAAGACCTTGTTGTTTCTGCCCCAGGGACTTACTGAAGTAGGCTATAGGCTTTCCATTCGTTGTTAGGACTGCCCCAATTCCCATGTCACTAGCATCAGTTCCAACCACGAACTGCTCACCAAAGTTCGGTAGACATAGCACCAGTGCAGTACACATGGCTCCCTTCAGAGACTCCAGGGCTTTATCTGCCTCCTCACTCCACTGAAATGCATCTTTCTTCAGCAATTTGGTTAGAGTCTTACTAATGGTTCCATAATCTCTTATGAACTTTCTGTAGTACCCTGTTAATCCTAGGAAACCCCTCAAGGACTTTAGGGTATTAGGCCTGGGCCAGTTCTTCATTGATTCAACCTTGGAGGGGTCAGTGGACACTCTTATGCCAGAGATAATATGCCCAAGGTACTCTATGGTTTTTTGTCCAAAAGAACATTTGCTCTCCTTGGCAAACAGTTGGTGTTCCCTCATAATATTCAACACAGCTACTAAGTGTTGTAGGTGCTCCTCCCAATTACGGATGTAAACCAAAATGTCATCAAAAAATACCAACACAAACTTTCGGGTGTAAGAGGAAAACACCTGATTCATTAAACACTAGAAAGTTGTAGGTGCGTTGCAAAGGCCGAATGGCAAGACCAGGAACTCGAATTGTCTGTGGTGGGTGACAAAACTGTTAAGGTACATGTCCCTCTCCATCATCCTGATCTGGAAATACCCTGCCCTCAGATCTAGCTTGCTGAACCACACTGCTCCGTGAAGCTCATCCATCAGCTCATCTATCACCATAATTGGGAATTTACTCTTGATTGTCAAGCTGTTCAAGTACTTGTAATCCACACATAACCTCTAACCACCATCCTTCTTCTTCACTAACAGAACTGGTGAAGCAAAAGGGCTATGGCTCCTTCTGATCAGCCCAGCTTCCAGCAACTCACATCTCATCCTTTTGATAGTGAGGTGTTCTATATGGTACTTGCTTTCTCGATGCTGCTCCTGGCATCAAATTAATGTTGTACTCCACTCCTATAACAGGGGGCAGGATCTTGGATTCTTGGAAAACATCGATGTAATCCTTAAAAAGCTGTTTCAAATCTTCAACTTGAGGGTCACATTCAACAGTTTCTGTGGAATCTTTTACTCTGACATTGCCTCTGTTGTCTCTCCCCAATGTTAACTGGTTCCAGCTTCTTGTCTCCATGTTAAAGAACTCGGCATGGATGAGTTGATCATCTATTTCCCCATTGGCTACATAAATCTTGCCAACAGTGGTGGCCATACCACTCCGGATTACCTTGGTCATCTTCTCAGCAGATATTTACTTTAGCTCTTGTTTTCCTTGATATGCTTGAATCTCAATGGATCTCCCTTCCTTATCCAGAGTAACTACCATAGCCTTGTAGTTTTAGAGTACAGATCCGTGTAGCCTCAACCAATCACCCCCTAATATCAGATCATAACTACGTAAGGGGAAGGTTCTATAATAGCAAACAAACTCTTCATTCTGCATGGTCCACTTAAACTTCTTACACCTTACCTCATTGAGCCTCCTAACCCCATCAGATACCTCCACCATCATAGGGGTGGCATACTCCACTTCACATTTCATCCTCTCAACCAGGCGTTGATCAGCAAAATAGTGGGAACTCCCACTGTCAAACAGGATCTATAGGGGTTCCTCCTTGTAGGTCCCTCTCACTCGGTAAGTATTCATGTTGCTGTGACCGCATATGGCATTGATGGACAAGTTGCCCTCATCTCCACCTTCATCCATAGAAGGAACATCCGGACTAAACTCATCCAGTGTGGTATCCATGTTGTTTACAACCTGTTCTGCTTCAGCCTATATAGCAAAACTCTTTGTGGCGCAGCGGTGATCACGTGCAAACGGTGCCCCACATTTGAAGCACAACTTCTTTTCAAACCTCTCCTTCATCTCATAATCATAGATCAACTTCCTTTTCTCTGGCTACATAATAGTTTTGCCCTTGCCAGGCATTGGAATAACAGGGCGGATAGTGGGTTTATGGCTTAACATCTGCATAGCTCCAGTAACAATTCTATCAACTAAATAGTTCACTGATCTCTCATGTTTCTTGGCAGATGCAAATAGCTTGAAGCAATGTATTAGGACTGTCAACACGAAGAACAGACCTCAGCTCAAACTGCAGACAACCTATAAATTTCTCCTTGTAGAATACTTCACCAAACTTTGGCTAAGCTATCATGACTGATGTAACCAGTGGATCAAACCTCCTTAGTAACTCTTGTAAGCTCTCATTAATCTTTTGTTTCATACACATAAAGTTCTCCAATAAATTGTCCGGATCTTCAGTATCAAAGCGAATAAGGGTAGTTGCAGTAAATCTGTCCCAATCAGTTGGTTTGGGGTGTCTCAGACTCCGAAACCAGGAATCTGCATCCCCCTCAAAGTGCATCCTCGCAAATTCAACCTTCTCCTATTCAAGGATACCAATACGTGGGATTTAAACCACTGAAACCTTGAAAAATCAGTATATGGCATCTTTGCCTTCCTCACCCTTCCCACATATTCGTATCCATAGTCCTTTACATCAATACAATGTCCTTCATGAAAAGCAGTTTGAGGCCGGTTATTAACAACAGAAGGTCCAGTATGCCTGTCAGGAGGTTCTCCTAGAATGGATTTTCCAGCGTTTTGCTTATGGAACATTTCTACTAAAGCATTAACCTATTTTTCCATCCTCTGCTGAAAAATGACCATAGATTGTTCAGATCTGGCAGTTTGTGATTTAAATCACTATGTGTTATCCTGCAACTCATTAGAGATTCGATCCAAGCGTACTTTCCACAACTCCACTTCCTGCTTTATCACCTCCGTACCATCATCTCTACTTTGTCCCATATCTAAATCATTTGGTGGCGCTGACCTTGAAACTCTTTTACCAGAAACTAGTTCTTTCTTGGCTTGCGTCATTTCCTTTGCAGCCTCTACTAGAGCGGACTTAGGTAACGTTTCCACCATTACTTGAGGCTTGCGGTTCTTGCGTCGAGCTATTGTAGAAAAATAGGTTGGATCTGCGATAATCTCGCTCTGATACCAGTTGTAATAAGTTGTATTGGAGATTGGTACAAAAGCTTGTGGAGGTCACAACCTTCGAGTTGAGGCGGTGCGCCGTAAGGGAAAGTACAGGGGAGAAAGAGAATTAGGGGAGAAAGATATTTGAGAAGAGAAGAGAGGATTTTTCTTGTAAAATATTTCTTAACCGTACAAAATCATTGTTCCCGGTATTTAACTACCTGAAGCATTCATGCTACTCTTGGCCATACACGCCTTTTTAAGTCCATAAAACAACAACTAACGACTCTCATAACAAAAGCGGAAATAAGTAAACGTAAATAAGTCGGATGCGTTTCTCTTCCCCAATCACCTTCTCGGTCAGTTGATTATTTAACCGTTGTCTTCTTCAGTTTCTAGCTTCTTCGAGTTTCTTCCCCCAACTAGCTGGTGGCAATTTCTCCAATTCATCCAGCCCTGTTACAGATACCACTGTAAGGAAATGGCTCTAGATTTCTGGATTGTATGATACACTCAATCTCACTGAAATCTTGAACAAGAAATAAGAAAACACGAGACATAATATAAGACCCTGGGTTCATCCAATCAACCACACGTTGTGAGCTCACCGCACCCTTCATCCACTCTTATTCCTCTTGCAGATTACATTGTTCTAGAGATTAAAATTGAGAAACACAATTCAAGCTGAGAGAGAATACACTATGCTCTCTTCCTTCTAAAAAAACTCAGATAATGCAGAATGAAAGATTAACCCTATGCTAATCTAGCCGCCATTATCGGCAGTGTGCAGTAGCAGAATGGAAATGGCTTATCGTTTGGCAAATGGTAACAGCCGCGGAGGAGTCCTGATTTTTAACGGATGTTCCGTCAACGCCGTTAAACATAAAATTTATTTTGTTTCGTAAATGAAAAGTGACATTTAACATTTTTTTTCTTCCTTGATTTCTCTCATTTCAACAAGCGGCAGAACTCATAAGGGTTTTTCAAACAGACGAAAATCTCCTCGGCCATGAATCGTGAGCGTGCACTGTGCGGCCATCCCCCGTCTTCCTCCATAGCCTCGGCTCCTCCCTTCCTCCGTGCAAGGTATTTCTTCTTCTCCCCTATAGTAACCCCTTTGCCCCCATTTTACTCGTATTTCGTGACTAATTTTAGGTAAATTTTATAAACCCTAGTTTTCCATTTGTGGGGATTTCGAGTGCGTGCGTGCGTGCGTATTAATGATAAATTCGAGAAAATACAACCCCTGCACGATATTCGTATGAAGAAAATAATTTTGTAGTGTTGAAGTGTGCATAAATTGTGGCGCTGGTGCAAGTAAGCTTTGCAAAATAAATATATTTGAGATACAAATGTGTTCACTTTTTAACGGATACAAATTTCAAATTCCTGATGGTTTGTGTGATGAGAACTGAACGTTTGAACACCTGTTACTGATCCTCACAAATCCTGAAACAATTAGTTTGTGCTTAGTTCTTGAGGAGCTGATAACTGATTTAGTTAACCGTGCCTATGTACAATATTTTGGTTAACCATGCCTATCTACAACATTTTTGTTGTCATTGCTTATTCAATAAAATTGTTTTCTATCTCTTTATTGTACCAAAGCTTTGATGTCTGTATTGTGTTTAGTTCTTTGAGGAACTGATTTAGTTTAAGAACAAGGATTTAGAGGTTATTGGTTATTTCAAATTGATTTGTTCTTATTTGCAGGTTATTGGCTATTTCATTTCTACATGGATTGGGATGACCAGCACCCTGATGACTCTTTCTTGCATCCTGCTGAGGTTATGGGTCTTGATCGAGACCACCCTGATGAGCCGGGTCAATCCACCACATCCGCACGGCAACCTAAAAGGCGAAAGCTTAGTAAACCTTCACTGATGTGGGAGCATATCACAAGAATCAAGGGTGGTGATCCCGATCATTTGATGGCAAAGTGTAACTATTGTCCAAAAAAAGTTGGCATACACCATAATCTCTACGGGACATCAAGTATGTTAGCTCACTACAAGGGGTGTCACAGCTTCAGGAACAAACAACAGTTGATGGACCCAAGACAGCAGAAGCTTATGCATGATGCTAGTGTTGCCGCTTCATCAGCAGGAGTATGAGACTTGATGGTGGCAAAGTACGATGAGAAAGGAATAAGACGTGCCATCACAGAGCATATAATATTGGATAAATTACCATTTATGATGGTTGAGAGAACCGGGTTTAAACGGCTGCTGAAAAAACTAGAACCACAATTTCCTCGGATCTCTAGAAAGACGGTCATGAAAGACTGCATGTCCATGTAACTTGAAGAGAGTCGGAAACTGAAAGAAAAAATGCTTGAGTTGAGGCCTCGAATGCACTTCACACCGGATACCTGGACTTCGATTCAGAACATTACATACATGTGTCTGATAGCCCATTTTTATCAATAAAAGTTGGGTGTTGCACAAGAGGATAATTATTTTCCAGAGATTAAGTGACCACAAAGGATCATCTATCTCAAAACAGTTGGAAGACTGTATGGGTAACTTGGGGCTGGAGAAAGTCATATTGATTACCGTGAATAATTCCACGAACAATGATTCAGCCTTGGCCAACTTCAAGAGACGGCAGATTGAGCGCTTCGGCTCTACAGATGGTGTCATCATGTCGGACCACAAAAACTTGCAGGTGACTTTTTTTTTTATTCTTGTAAGTTGTAAATGATGATTTTCATTTTGCAATCATGCCTTTGTTAATGATTAACGTGTCACGGGTTAGATGCATTGTCCATGTACTTAATTTAATTGTGAAAGAGGGGCTTGAAGAGATGAGTCCATCTGTGGATAAGAAGAGAGCACTGGTGAAGTATGTTAAGTCTTCACCCTAATAAACTTGACTCATTTCAGTAGTATGTGGCCAACCTTATGGAGAAGAAAGGATTTCTGTAGCTTAACGTTTGCACGCGGTGGAATTCCACCTACATTATGCTTATGTCGGTGTTGGACTACCAAGATGTGTCTAAAGATATATGATTCACGGGAACCGTAATCTGATTGATTACTTGGTGCCTGATGATGGAAAGAAGAACCTGGTCCATACTTTGGATGATTGGACATAGGTCTAACACTTCGTGACATTCCTTAAGCGCTTCTACGATGTTACACTAAAGCTCTCTGCATCTGACACTGTTACATCCCATATTTTCTTTCAGGTAATTAAAATAAGTTGAGTTTTGACTACTTAGGTTATTTTGGCGCTAATCTAACTTGTTTTGTGTTTTATGCAAGAGGTGGCCAAGGTCGAGAGGCAGCTCGCCAAATTTTCTTTGGATGATGATCCCTTTTTGTGTGAGATGACCCGTAGTATGAGGTGTAAGTATGACAAGTATTGGGCGTAGTTCACTCGAGTTGATCCCAAAGTCGATTCTCGACTTAGGTCACTGAACAAATTCCTGATGGTTGTGACCGTATTGGATTATCGAGCTAAGCTGAGGTGGTTCAACTGGTTGTTTTCATTTACCATGGACCAGAGAAAGAATGATGAAGCAAAGGCAGTTGTCATGAGCGTTGTGCGAGGGGTTTTCGAAGAGTACGCAAAAATATACGGCCACATCCTCTAGCCAAACAACTAATGTGGAGCCAAGTGAGCAGGTGTCTAACGACAACTATGCCACTTACTTTGACCCGGAGGACCGTGTGGAGGAACAAAAATCAGAGATTGATAAATATTTGAGTGACAAGTGCTTGCCGACTATGAAGGAACTTGATATTCTCGCTTGGTGGAAGACCAATCAAGCCTTCTATCTAGTTGTGCACAGATGACACAAGATGTGCTCGCTATTCCAATTTTCACTGTGCCATCGAAAGCCGTGTTTAGCATGGGGGACGAGTCTTAGACGCTCACAAGAGTTCTTTGGCCCCTGGCACAATCGAGACACTCATTTGTACTCAAAATTGGTTGCGTAGTACTTCCGACGAAATAGAAATTATGCATGGCATGGAGGATCCTATTACGTGTGATATCGATAAAGGTAATAATTCTTTATTATACGATTTTTTCCTTTATTGTTAAGTCATTATTATTTCCCGTACTTTCTAACTTGTACCTGGTTTTTTTGTGGTATACGCAGAGTTGAATCAAACCCCTCAAGAATACATGGCTCATTTGCTAGGTTGACTGTTGATGTACCAAAATTCAGATATCACATGCAATTGGAAACTGATTCTTCCATGTATTCTCTTCCTATAGTTTTCAAATTAGCCATCTTTCAACTATATGCTTGACTAATTCTTCATTATGAGGCCATCATTTGATGAGATACCATTTTTATTTTGTTTTTGATAAGCAGATGAGGTGCCAAAAAAAATTCAAAAAATTATGGCAAGTTGATGAGTTATCTAGATTAATATAAATCTGCTCTGAACTGACCTCTGACAAGATGCCTCTGAAAGTTTGTATCAGTGACAAGCATAAATTTGTTTTGTCTATGGTATGTTTTTGATGAACTTCCTTCCCTCTGCGAGAAAGGAAAAGAGATTATAACTCATTTTCATTAGACTTCTCAATATATAAAGGTTCAGAATTGGGAATTACAATAGACATAAATCCTAAAACAGTCGCAATTAATATATATTTATATATAATTATATGTATTTTTAACACTCAATAATTTTCTAGATTGGCCTTTCCAAAAAAAAAAAAAAAATTCTAGATTGTTTGGAAATTCATTGCTTCATCCACCTCGAGGACTCCTTGTTGTTCTATGTTTAGTCAATGAAAGTTTAAACACTTTTTTGCACTACCATCGGGGTCCTAGGAGCTGTATAAAAAAATAAAGGCAAAGCTTTCCAAGTCTCCAGTTTAGGGTTTATACTATGGCATTTGCAGATTGAATCATGTTTTTTTTTCTTCATAGTCTCCTTGATCGATGGTACGCCCGTTTGTCTACTTCTAACGTGCATTTTTTCCTGCCACGAACCTAGGTTACGATGTCAATTGTTGTTAGGCATGACCATTCGGGACGGGAATGGCCCATTTCCATTCCCACCCGAATTATTTTGGGACCGGGACGTCAATTCCTGTTCCAGTCCCGAATTATTTCGGGACTGGGACGCCAATTTCCGTTCCCGTCCCGTATTCCCGAAGTCCCAAAAAAATCGGGAAGTTCAGGATCCGGGATTGCGGGACTTCGGGATTTCTCGAAGTCACAAATTTTTTACTTAAAAAAAAATTTGGGACCGGGAATGGGCATTCCCGTTCCCGTCCCGAATTATTTCGGGACTAGGATACACATTTCCGTCCCAAATTTTTCGGGAAGTTCGGGATTCGGGACCGTGAAATTCGGGAAATTCACGAATCCCGCGGTCCCATTTGGCCATCCCTAGTTGTTGTTGTAGAACATGGCTATGAAGGATTAAACCAAAAAAATAAGACAATCATAGGCATGTAACTCGACCTAAAGGCCCACATTCATGAATAGGGAGAATAATTTTTATTATATATTCAGAGTATTGGTAATGATGAGTGACACATGTATGTATAAAAATAATTAGAATAAATGCCAGAGTCAAGAATTTGGATCAGAATGTGAGATATAAACCTTGATGAAGGCAACGAGTTTTACATTTTTTTTTAACAAAATTGCACTATAATTTCCTCCCCTCCCTAACCCTACTTTGCGTAGGCCTTCTTCTACTTATTCTTCTACTACTTCTTCTTATTTTTAAAAGGGGTGGTGTTTTGCGCAAGTACTTAAACGATAATTACTTTTAGAATAGAGGTGCCTCGGAGGGTCCGGAATTTTTCGAACCCGCCATGCCGGAGTCCTGCCGCCGGCCATCACCGGAGCCGGTCGCCGGAGCCACGCCGTTGTGCCGGACTTGAGGTGTTTTTTTTTAGAAGGAAAAAAAGCATGTTAGGA
>JAOWBN010235585.1:0-24178 GCA_028565015.1 Pinguicula moranensis
ACCGACAGCTACAGAATCATTCCGAGAATATGATTCCTGTTGTAAAAAATGAGCAGAACCATTAGAGATATGATGATTTGCCCCACTATCAACAAACCATATACTGCCATCAATATCCAAGTTTTTCTGTGCAGCCATGGCAACTAGTTGAGATGGAGGATGACGGCCTTGATAGGCAAAATTCATCTGTTGGTAGCAATCTAAGGCCATATGATTGTAACGATCACATATCTGACATTTTACACCATGCTCAAACTGATCAGTCTCCTTTCCTAGATCTCGATTATCATTCCCGGGGATAAATGGAAGCCCATTAGGTCGGGTGAGGCCCATGGACTGACGACCTCTGCCCCGGCCCGAATTTCCTGGCCCAACAGATGTGTTGTCTCATCCAATAGGGCCTGGGCGAGAATCGGGCCCATAATAATTATAGTTCTCACGCATGTTTTGTCCATTGGGCCCAGAATAATAATTCTCGCGCCTGGGCTATCCAGTAAAGTTGTGAACACCATTTGGGTCTGGGCCTGTCCATCCGATTGAATTACTAGCAATGCCATCTCGCGAATCACAGCCCAAATGAATTTCATTTTGTTCGCGTGTATCACCGTAGAACGCAGTCGGTTTTGTAATCGTCGCCGAGAGTTTAGACGCATAGGATAGCAAGGATCGTTCAAATTTATCGAACTCCATAGCCTTATCATCACGAAGAAGGTTTATGTTTGCAACAAATAGATCGAATTGAGGTTGTAATCCGCCAGCCACGTACGAGATTAAGTCATCGTCAGAAATGCCTGATCCAGTGGCTCCCAGTTCAGCGGCGATGGATTTTGCACGATCCAGGTATTCTACACACGTCCTGGATCCCTGAGAAAGAGTTTGGAGATGACGAAGAAGATCAAAAATTTCTGTTTTGGTCTTGCCACCGTATTTTGTTTCAAGGTAGTCTCATACGGCTGCTGAACTTTTGAGATGAAAAGCACGGTGAAGAATCTGATCAGATAAGGTGGAGTTGATCCAGCTTAAGTAGAATTGGTCTTTCTTGTACCATGTATTGAATGAAACACGCGTAGGCGGCTGCTGAACAATTCAACAAAGCACTGCAATCTATTTTTCACTTGAGTTTTAGTGACGACGTTTTATAAGAACTTATCTTCTAGATTTGTTGAGACAAGTTCTCATTAGGGGTCTTTGAGTGGCATTCTTTTTTACAAAACACGCGTAGACTTGGTTCCCACATCTTCATAGGTGACAAGTCAAATACTCAACAAATTTGTTTAATTTAATCCTTAGGTTTTTGAACCACAAATCATTGGTATTGGGTTTAATCACACTTGTGGGCTTGATTCATATCAGACACGACTTTGTACCTGCAGCCAACCAAGGATATTGGCCTGAAGTGATCTAGTTGGATAGGATTGGCCATCTTAGGGGGATAAGGTGATGAAGGTAGAGTTCATCCCTTTTCAGAGTCTGCTGTACTTGTGAAATTTCTGGATAAAAAATATGGAATTTCTGGTCAATATTCCAGTAGCTTTGGATGAAATAGAAATTATAACCATCTGGGTCAGGGCTTTTGTTTGCTGCACAGTTCCACACCGTGGCTTGGATATCTACTTTAGAGAATTCTGAAGTCAAGAAAGCCTTGTCCATATCTGACAAACATAAATTTGGTTGAAGTTCTAAAGAAGACCGAGACCATTTCTCTGTAGAGAAATGATCACAAAGTGATTAGTTATTCCTTTTTTGACTTCCCTTACTCATTCTGTCCAAACTCCATCAAAATTCAGGCCACCAATATGATTTTTCTCACAGTTGCTGATAACCTTTGCATTAAAGAACCGGTTGTTACCATCTCCATCTCTAATCCATTTGGATTTTGAGTTTTGCATTAAGAGTTACTCCTTATTTTCCATACCTTGCTGTATTTTGATCCAAGTTTCATGTCTCAGTCGTGATTCTGCTTCAGAGGGGACACCCTGCTCAGTGAAATAATCCATATCTATCAATTAAGATTTCAAGGAGTCATGATGTCTATACACAGCCAAACACATTTTTGTTCCAGACACTTAACTTCAAATGCATTAGACGAAGTTTCTCTTGGAGTACGTAGTTGCCATATCCATTTACAACTAGGGAAGATCATTTTAAAAAAAACTCAGCATATCCAACTATTCCAACAGTTGTGTTTGGGTAACTTTTGGCCCCCAATTCACCTCATCTAGTTTCAGAAGTATAGGCTTGTGGTTTGATGCCCCCTATCTAAACCAACCTAAACTATTTCAGGCCATTTATGTAACTAGGTGAATGAGAGCAAGAATCTTTCCAGCCTACTACAACACAAACCTTCCCTCAATAAACAAGTGTAACGATGCTTTTGCAGGGGGAGATCCAATAGATCAGCATTCATTGTGAACAGGTTAAACTCACCCATATTTGTGCTTGGGAGGAAGGCATCACTGTGTCGCTCATCAGTGCTCGGAATAGCTTTAAAATCACCCACTATACACCAACACATTATTGCATCACCAAAAGTCAGAGTCTCTATTCAGTTCCACAAGTTTCTTTTAGCTCGCAACTGACGTGGAGAGTAAATGTTGAGAAGTTTCACCGGGTTTGCGTCCGCTCCCCACATTCCCTCAAGGCTAAGCATTCCTTGTTCCGTCCATGAGCTTGTGAGCTATAGTGAACCACGCTGCCAGATACACAAAATGCCCCCGAGCTCTCATTAGCATCACTATGACACCTTTCAAAATCATCATTGGGCCACATATAGCTGTACTGTCACCTGTTTATTGAAGACAATTTTGTTTCCTGGATACAAATTAGATCCACGTTCAAATCCCAAACTAGTCTCTGATTTCATTTCTCTTGTGCGCCATGCCAAGGCCTCAAATGTTGCAGGATATAATGCGCATTAACTAATCCATTCTTAGCCATGGAGTCCTTCCAATTTTAGTAAATCAAAAACACACTCACTACTGAAAAATAAAATGCCAGCATACACAACACACTCAAGTGTTAAAATAGGAAACATGGAAGATTTTGGGATTGATTGAAATGTAAAAAGAAAGGATCAATCTATAACAATCCTTCCCTTAATTTCCGAAATCTTCCCTAACATAGATACAAGTTTCTTCTATTTAACAATTGTAAACAAAGAAATACAAACAAGTTCTTGAAAATAAAGATAAAGTCTTTCTAACATAGTAACAGAGAGGGTCAAAATCCTTGAGTTTGACCTATGATTTCATCATTTACCGCAACTCTGCCGTTACTATGACGGAAGAGAACCTAAAAGAGATGACTCAGGCAACATTGCCTTAAGTAAGCCAAAGCAAGGAGGACCTATCCATTTAGGTCGCGAAACTTCTCAAACAAATGAATCCATCATCTGAAACTACCAAACCCTGATCATCAAGGTACGACTCAATGACCACATTACTCTCTGTGGTCAGGATTAGTACGAGCTGCAATCGGAGTAAGGGGGAAACTCAGCCATATCACAGGCATGCCGCTAGCCCCATCAACAACGGATCCAACCTTCCCACAATTAGAACAAATGGATCTTACTATTTGTTCTCGGATACTCCACGCAATTGACAACAATTTAGTCAACAATTTTTGCCAAGTATCCCATGACCAAAGATCTATTGGAAGGCCTAGCCACGACGTATAGCAGTGGAGGAAGCTCTCTCTAGATCTTTGATCTGGCAGTCAAAGCAAACAGATAGGACCAGGGACATTGGAGCAACTCTATGGGACATTCCAATGAATCTGGAGAGAAATCGACAGAAGGCAGCCTAATCCCATGACTTCACCAACAGATATCGCTACGTTCAATCGACTCCACCAGGAAACCCATCTCTTTTAGTTCTTGGTAACCATCAATGAAGTACACGATGTCGTAAGGAGGGACCTTCTGAAAAAAGATCCCCTCTCTATAATCGAAGCGGCGTACTCACTATTCGCCGAGAAATCGCTCGACGGGATATTTTTGAATCCAGTGAGAAATGGCGGCGATAACTCATCCTCGGGGATCAGAAGTAGATTTGTGTCTAACTCTTTGTCAGATCCGGCCAAAATCTTGGCCAAATCATCATTCAGAGGTAATGACGACAACAAAAGCAAGCTTGTGTGCCAAGAATGTGGATGAACAGGGCATGCAACGGAAAATTGCTACTGGCGAGTGGGCTCCCCCAAACAGTTGTAGTGCTAGGGGTGTGGAAAATCTAGGCATGTGATCGAGAAGTGCTATAAGCAGGTTGGGTACCCAAATTGATCGAGAAACAAGAAAAAAGAAAATCGAGGAGGAATAGTGGCCACCACCGTGGGAGATATTGAAAGCAACAGTCATGGAGGACTGAGATTTGGTGCCATTGCAGCGGTGATGAACATAGGAAAAGGATA
Source organism: Pinguicula moranensis (assembly GCA_028565015.1). Taxonomy (NCBI): domain Eukaryota; kingdom Viridiplantae; phylum Streptophyta; class Magnoliopsida; order Lamiales; family Lentibulariaceae; genus Pinguicula; species Pinguicula moranensis. The sequence continues at coordinate 4,408 of JAOWBN010235585.1, forward strand.
ACTTGATGGAACGGGTAAATTGCTCAAGAGAAATCCACCTGTCTCTATGAATTTTATAGGAAATTATTGGAGTAGAAGAGGCGACTTTGCGTTATCGCAGAAAGAATAGGCGGTGAAGGGAGATTCGAGGCGTCGGTTTGGTCCTGAGGCATCTCAAGAAGAGGCGAGCAGTCGAAACAACAGGTGCACGACTCGAAGCAGTCACGTGGGCAAGTCAGAGAAATATGAGATATATCCCCATGAGCCCCGAAAATCACACCCATAGAAGTCCTCAGATTATGGGATACACCAACAATCTCGAAAATTCAATATACACCCCCAAAAATTCTCAAAATGGCAGTGGCCTCCCTAGTATTTCCTTGAACCAAAGATACGCCCCAAACTTGCCTAGATCCCTTAAACAGCCCCATAAATTCCAGAAAATTGTAAAATAGCCCTAGAACAACCTCAACCTCACCAAATAGCCCCAAATCTTTCACAAAATACCAAAATCGACCCCCCAAAATTTCTAATCCTCAATTTTTTCAATCAAGCTACTTCGAGTCATCTACACCAGTGGTATTCTCCGTACAGGAATCAGGATCTCCGACCTCCACCAATGGCTATTTGATCTTGGAACCACGAATACCATGGCCAATGACCAATCGGATCTCATTTCCACATCAACACTATGAAAATCACGGATCCAAATAGCAAATGGTGGCTTGACTGTGATGAAAAACGATGGAACAATTGAGCTCTCTCCTACATTGAAATTAAAAAACTGCATATTTGTTCATGTTCTATCATGCAAATTGCTATATATCAATCATGTTACCAAGGAATTAAACTATATGGCTCTCATGTACCCGACGTTCTCTTTTACAGGATATTTGAATGCAGACGATCATTGGGCGTGACATTGAGCATGGAGAAATGTACTGTGTGGATGAGGTGGCTCAGCAGGGGACTGCAATGCTTACTCACAAGATAGTTGCCCGAAAAGTTTGATTGTGGCATAGACGCCTGTGACATCCATCACATGGTTATCTAAAATTGTTATTCCGTCAATTTATTAGACAACTCAATACATGCTGTTTATCAAATAGTCATCGACAATAATTTCACTCTACTACAACTCGAACCTAGAATTTTTTTCTTTGGTTCACTATGATGTTTGGGGTCCTACTCCTAATTCTGACCATAATTGGTTTCATTATTTTTTACTCTTTATTGATGATTGCACGGGAATGACTTCAGTATACTTTTTGAAAAATAAATCCTAAGTTTTCATAAATTTGTTGAGTTCTATGCCTTGATTGAAATCCAATTTTAGAAAAATAAATAAATAAATCGGTGTCCTTAGATCTGATAATTGGGTAGAATATGTCAACCGCTCGAAGAAGACTTTTTTCAAACAACAGGGGCTTATTCATCAGACCACCTATCCTCATACTATGGAACTAAATGAGGTGGTCGAAAGAAAAAATCGTATTATTTTGGAAATCACTCGGGCTATATCTACACCACAATGAACTGTGACTTTCTTGAAACTGAATATTACTATGTAGCCAAATCCATTGATTAGGGGGGAAATATTGAGAAGGGCCATCTAAACTGGTTATTGAGCTCAACCAACGTCCCTGAGACGACTCCAACAGACTCAGTTGGAGACACCATCGGACCTACCATTGAACATATAGCACACAAATCTGTTCCAGGAGAACACCCATCCGCCACATCCGAAGATCCTAAGGTACCTCACTCTCATCTAGAACCTTATCCTGATAGTACTTACACTACAATTTACTCTGATGCGGTTCCAGAAACAGAGTCCTTGGAAACCAGGATTGATGAATTACAAGAAAAACATATATTGCCTCCTAGGAGAACTCGAGTAGTCCCTCCGAAGAGATATGTACCTGAGTATGAGCCGAAAGCGTCAAAATATCCGGTGGCTAACTTAGTCAGGGGGAGTCAACTAGAGACCTTGGAAACTATTGATAGGCCCAAAAATGCCCAGGAGGCCCAAACAAAGGATGGAGTATGCACAAGCCATGAAGACTGAGATGGGGGCTTTGAAAAAAAATGATACATGGATAAGTTGTGAATTACCCGTTGGAAAATGCAAGTGGTATTTACGGTGAAATACAGAGCTGATGAATCAATTGAGCAATACAAAAACCAACTTGTAGAGAAAGGGTACACTCAGACATACGGAGTTGAATACTCTGAAACATTCTCTCCAGTTGCAAAGATTGATACTATCAAAGTTTTATTCTCAATTGCTGCAAATATGGACTGATCACTCTACCAGTTCGATGTGAAAAATACATTCCTTCATGGAGATCTCAGGGAAGAAGTGTGCATGGCAGCTCTCCCTGGCTTCTCAAAGAAATTCTGAAGCAATGAAGTGTGCAAATTAATGAATGCTCTATACGATCTAAGCAGTAACCACGAGCGTGGTTTGGACGATTCACCATGGCCATGAGAAAATATGTATACCGCCAAAGCAACTCGGATCATACCATGTCCCTTAAGCAAAATGAGGGATGACTGACCTACTTAATCATCTATGGCTGCGTTTGGTAGCCGAATAACAGTTGTCCCAGTTCGCAGACAACTGTGAAATTTGTGTAACCAACATTTGGTACTGGTTTTGTGGGACAACACAATGACAGGATTTAGCGAGGTAATCTGTTTGTCTGTGTTTGGTAGTGATGGATAACTCACAGAGTACTCCGGGAGATTTACTATTACAGTTGAAATTCCAAATTCGCCATTGAATGAATAGTGTCGACATGAAATGAACCAATCTCATTTCATCCGATTCCCAATTCCACCGTGGCCGAAACCCTAGTTTTCCTCCACAATTTCGAATGAATCCATGCAAAGAAGAATGGAAGACCTACCAGGAAATTTTGCCGGCCACCCGCATTCACCGCCGTCTTCCGCCGTGTGCCATCGTCTGGTGAAGCCGCCAACCCGGTTTTCCTTGCGTATGTATGCGCATGCATACAAAGAGAGCACCCGCCCGCACGTGAATCGCCCAACTCCGGCCACAGTGGCACCGCCTATACTACCTGAACGCAGAACCAGAGACGTTGAAGAAGATCCAATCATCAGTGATGGCGAAGATCCAGTTCTGATCGTGTACCGCCGACAATTTCCAGTAGAAAGTTTCGCTTCCTGCATCACAAACGAATATTTCACTTATGTGAAATGGAATTTTCTGTTTTTGATTTTAGAATGTTTTGTCACCTTGGGTTTGCATGATTATGTATTGGCTAATCTGATAATTAAGCTCTATCTTTAATCATTTATCTTCACTGGATGGATTTATCTTTGTCAGTTGATTATGATATGCTAAACTGATTTATTATGTTCATTGGATGGGAAAATAAACCGATTTGTCTTTGTCAGTTGATTATGTCCATTGGATGTATTTATTGCAGGTTTTCCTCTTTTGGATCTTTGATTTTGACGTTGAGTTCATCCTTGATAATCCAAGCATATGAGTTCCTCTTTTGGATCTTTGAGTTTGACGTTAAGTGTATAATTTGTGTCAGTAGTAATTGTTTAGGTTGTTATCATACATACCTGCTTTCTTAGCTGATGCAATTAGATTTGTGTTAGTAGTAATTGTGTCAATAGTAATTGTTTACGTTGAGTTCATCCTTGAAGATTTCCATTACAAAAAGATTTGACTTGAGGTGTTCATCACATTTATGCACTTTCATAGCTGATGCAATTAGATTCTTGTTGATCGCACATTTACCCCAGATTCACTAAGCATTGGAGTTAAGCACACTAATGCTGACCTCAAGACTGTCTCCCATTTGTTTATTGTGTCACTGGCTGTTAATTTGTTCCTTGGTTTCTAATACTAAATATAATGCATTGGATTTAGGAGAAAGATTTGGCAAAAAGGAACAGAAGCGCAAGGTAGAGTTTTATTGTCATTTGAACTTTCTATGTATGCTGTCTGTTGAATCACTACTGATCATCTCTGTTTTTTTTCATTTTAAGGGTCCAGGAAGATTATCAGAAGCTCCATCATCGCCAGCTCAGTCGAAAAGGCCACGAAAGTATAATGCGTCTGATTAACACTGGCATATATGTTTCGACCAAGGTTGGTAGACAAGGAGAACAGTAGACCAATGTTTGTTATAGTTCAGTTAGCAATTGATCTGGGGGCCTTGATTCTGCATAACGAATGTAAAAAGTGCACCACGAAATTCCACTATTGTCTATACATGAGTATAGATTTTGACTTGTTTTTGATGGCAGGTCTTAAGATATTTGTACAATTCAGGAAACAGACAAGTCCTTCAATAATAGTTGAGATTCCGATGACAAATTCTTGCCTTGTAGTATCCCATGAATCAATGCATTCCATGTACAACCATCAGGCTTGCCACCCAACTAACACCAAATAAAATTTCAACTAAAATGAACGCTGTGTAGCAGGAGAAGTTGGAATAATCAAACTACAAATTTCAACTTAAATGAGCACAACATAATCTGTTCAAAACAACAATCTGCATCAAATAGTTCAATCCAACAACTTGCACCAACTAAGGCGCGGAATGGCGTGCATAAAACATAAACAGTTCAAAACAACAACCTGCATCAAATACGACATAGAATATGCGTTCTAACTCGAGCTCACCCAAGTTTCCCTTCGTGAAAGGCCTTGGTGAATTCAGTGTGCTCCTGGACGTCCATAGTCGTCCAATAGTAGTAGTGACCCTCTTGTGCGAGGAAATGATCAATAAGGCGCAACCTATCCACCAAATTCAGATCCGAATGCTCCTGCAAATCCTTCTTCAACTTCGTCGTCTTCTGCATTTTCGATTCCTCTTTCATACTTTGTTCCTGCTCTGTAAACACACGCTCTGCTTGTATGAAGACCACATCCAGATTAGAGGGGGTTTCCCCGGCCTTGCAGGTTAAACTAGACTGGCTAGTTGGTAACATTTTCTTGCGCTTCCCTCTGCTTTCGTTAGCAGAGCCATCCACAGTTGGGTCAATCTTTTCCTCCATACCTGATTCCTTTGGCTCAACAGAATCATCTATCCCTTCCTCATAGTCATCAATCAGGTCGTAGTAAGTTGAAGGTGTTGGAGTAACTTCTCTTTCAGCCACGTTGTGGCCTCTTGCAACTAAACCTGTGGCACGATATTGTCCAAACAACTCACACCCCAAGGCATAATACGGAAAAGTCTTGCCCCTAAGTTGTGAGTACTTATTATTTGTCTGTAAATGAAAAAACAAATTAACAAATAATAATAAGTAGTTCAGAAACACAAAATAGTAGTTTTTTGAAATCATTCATACCTGTGCATACTCTTCCCACATATCTTCAGAATCCACAATGACTGCATGTGTCTCTTGATCAATGGCCACCCCACTTACCCTCAAAAATTCACTAAGCAACCTGTACTGTTTACCCCAGCTATGCATTTTATTTTCAACATTTTTGGCGGTAACAGTGCTACCTTCGATTGCCAACCTCACTTTAGCTGCTGCTTTTTGGTGCGTCACATGCTTCCACCCTTGTCCGACCTTCCAACCTTCTAGGGCTAGTTCCTTCAAAGCTTTAAGCAAGCTTCTTTTTTCGTCAGGAGTTAGGTATACTTTTTTGATGTTCGTTGGCTCCGACGACGTCTCAACCTTTATTTTCTTTTTTGCATCCGCTGCCTTCGCCCCGTGGCGTCTAAAAGGGGCTATGGCACCACCCCTACTCCTCGAAGCAGGCACCTCTGATGCATCCCCTTTGTGCTTGGATATCACCTCATCCCTTTCATCTACTCAGCTTGTTGCGTCCATGATTATGTCCCTGCCAATTCACATCATAGAAATCCAACCATGATATCAGACATATCCGAAAGAAAGTAGTAACAGGCCATTGATAACTCACAACAAATGTATGTAACATAATATCCTCCAATTGTGAGTATATTTTGCATTCACCCAAGAATATCACTGAATGTAGACAAGTACAAATAACAATAGTCTAATAAAGTAGGCAAGATGAAGTAGACATAATAAAAAACTAGAATGTGTATGAATTATGGCAAAACATGGCCTCTGTGCGCATCCCAGAGGCTGAGTGCTAAATTATCCCTAAATTGAATCGATCCCGAAGACGCGTCAACAGTTTGAATGTTATCATCTACTACTTGTGTATCTTGATTATGCTCATCTACCAAGGGTGTATTAGCTTGCTCCAACAATGGGTCAGAAAGGGGTGACTTGGATGACGAATTTGTGTAGCAAAGCACAAGATAGCCCAATGTCGGACTGCGTGTTAATGTGGTAGTAAGCAGGGCTCCGTAGAATTGTGAATCGCTTTTTCTTAATATTGAATGCCCGTTTAATAACATTGCGCGCTGAAGATTGACGAAAGTTGAATAACTCATTGTAGTTTTTTGGTCTTCTATTCGCAGCACCCCACTCCTGTAGATGATATCTTGTCTGTCTATAAGGGGTGAGGAAACCATAGCTATGCATGTAGCCGCTGTCACACAAGTAGTTCGTCCCTGCAATAACAAATCAAATAAATTTAATTTATGGTAGCTTCAATATTCAAGAAAATAGTGTCAACTCATACCATTATGCACGTGGAGCCCATTTGGCCTTGTAAGAGCATCCCAGAGTACACGAACGTCTGCCGCTAATCCCTCCAAACTTGAAAGTACATATATAAAATGTCCTTGCGTATCACAGAATGTAAGTGTTGTCCAATGCACCAATGCGGCTGGTCTTCAACTTGGATGTGCACCGGAATGTAAGTGTTGTCTAATGCACCAACGCAACCCAGGAAAGTTAGACCTACCATTAAAAAATTGTTTGGTGATATGTAGTGGGGAAACAAGCACCCTGCTCCGCAGATTAAGAACTGCACGTAGTACCTGATGGAATACCTTGTTGATTGTTTGGACACTCCATTGGAAATCCGTCTGCAGGACCTTTTTTTTGGTGGTGCGTTAGCATTCGAAGGAAGATAGCAACCTTCTCAACCACTAAGACGTACATATCGTCTTTCGAACCACAATCCTCCCACAAGATTTTACATAGTTCTGAAAATGCTTGGCTGGACATTCTGAAATTTTTAAAGCATTCCCTATTCGACTCTTGAGAGATTCGCTGAAGGAATGCTAACCATTTTGAAATCTTGTCTAGAATAAGGTACTTAGGAGGTGCATCCCTATTACACTTTCGCTTACGCTTAGGTTGTGTAGCATTGGCTCTCTATTTCAAGAATAATTGGTAGTGCAAGCACAAAGGCTCTGGCGCATACCAAGAAGGTATCTGTAACCAACCTATTTATCATATAGACTACACAGACAACGAATGCATATGAATGTACACACTGAGGAGTGATAACATTCAATGGACATTTTCAAGAATATAGCTTCAGAATAAATAAGAAAAGTTAGGCTACACACTGATGCAGAACAAATAAGTCTATTAATTTAGGTGTACATTGTGCATTCATTTAAAAAAAGGTGCACATTATTCATATCCCAGTGTGAATGCTATTTGTTTTTAAACAATATCTAAAGATCATCATCCCCCGACTAACAATGCAATTTCAAGGAGCATTCGAAGAAGTTTAAGATGTGAATGTTTTGAATACATAAGTCAGATGGAACTCATAAGAAAAACACAAAACATAATTCAGATTTTTACACAAGTCGTTAAGTTAAACAAGTCTAAACAACCTTTATACTAAACATAACATTTATAATGCATTGAAAACAAAACAATCCTGACTAATTTACAAACCCTTGCCCTAATCGCATAATCAAGAACACTTTCAACACTAAGTAGTAAATTTGGAAGTAATTACCATTTAGGCAGTAAACTCTGTTCTACTTCTACTTGTTAAGAAATGCTTGATTATAAAGTTAAATAGTTATAATGGCTTATTTGATAATCTAAAAATACTTCACAATTGCTTGTAGAAATTAAGAAAATGAATTTAAACTTCAGCTTGTGCTCGCATAAAATAGAAGTTGCAACAAGATCTTGAGAAATTCCTGGCCATGTTGCAGCAATTGACCAAAAAATATGAAATCTAATTCCTATATATTTAATAGTTCATAATTATTAAGTTTATCGAACCCCTAAACAAAAAATTGAATTTACGTCTCTTCTTAGATTCACAGGACAACAGTATGTTCTAAATTGTTAAGTTAATTGAACCCCTAAACGGACCCTAAAATCAGAAAACAACCCTAAACGAAGGCCTCAAATTTTAAATAGTAACCCTTCATTTTGAAATTAAAATGAAGAGCCCTAAATCTAAACATCCCTAATTACTCTAAAAAAAATCGTAAACAACGAATATGAATGCAAGTCGAAATCGTATTTGAGAGATTAAAACTCAAAATTGAGTTCAAAAAGAGCGTGGTTTACGAAAACCATGAAAACCAAACCTTGGATATGGAGGGCGTCGCAGGTTGGTCGTGGGTAAATCGGGAAAACTCACCGCTCTCGGAGTTGTCTATGACTAGAGTTCGAGGGGGATAGGTTTTGTGCTTCACGGAAAAATCGAGAAAGACTTCTATTTATACTCAGATTTGTTGTAGTTTATTGGATAATTAGGGGAAGTTTTTTAACTTGGTAGGCCGGGCAACAGACGGATTGCGTAATCGACCAATTTGGGCGGACAAAAAATTGGCCGAAAATAGACAGTTATCTTGGGCCCGGCCCGACCGAAATGCAATCCATATGGCCTTGGGTTAAGTAGTGCGTATGCACCATACGCTGGGGAAAGTCGAATAACCCTCAGCTATCCGACTTAATCTGCCAAGAAACCTGTTACCAAACGTAGCCTTAGAGGTTTGTACCTTAGACATCAATTAGACTTAAACTCTTACCGGACCTCTTCGCTGGACATCTTCACCTTAGCTACATTTTTATACCGCTCCGGGTGCGCTCAGGGTTAGGGTAGTTTTGGGTGTTGCTCTACTTCTGGTTGGAGGATACTTTGATACAATCAAATCTCTGTTACTGTAAACTTCCATAGATTAGCAATAGATACTATCTCCCCAGAACAGCTAAGATATGGTAAGTTGAGCAAAAGACATCCAAATGAAACGCAGGGATGATTTATGTCACCGGAGAGAGGCCAGGGAGTGGTGTAAGCAATAGCAAGATCATAAAACAATGAAGATCCAGAAATTGAAAGCAGACACAGTGGTATTATACTTCACCAACTTTCCTGACAAATACAAGGCAGACGATCTATATAGAGTATTATGAGATTATGGGGTTTGTACCGATGTATACATACCTCCAAAACTGAATATGTCTGGCCGACAATTTGGATTTGTGTTGTATAAGACCTCCAAATGTGACCTGGATACTCTGCTTACTGGCATATGGGTTGGTACCTATAAGATCAGAGTAAGTTATCCACGTCATTCTAGAAAAGAAAAGGATGAAACATCTGCAACTCAAAACTCAAGAGAAAAAAGGGAAGTAAGTAATACCAGCAGTGAGTGATGAAGACGTGTTTACCCCAACTAAGGATGAGCTGACTTGGCTGAATTGTGCAGCAATAATGGAGTTAATTGATGGCAAGGAAGTACAACAAGTAGAAAATGTGCTAAATGGATTAGGATACACAGAACTCTCGATAGCCCATCTCCAAAGACATAACACTTATCTTGTCCTGTTACAGGATGAAATATAAAAGAAGAATTCCTAACAGAGTATAATCAAGACCTTGCTCAAAACATAAAGAGAGTAAGACCTTGGAGTAATGATGATGAACCTGTTGCCAAGGAAAGATCGTGTTGGATCATAGTAGAAGGAGTACCTATTTCTTGTCAAGGAAATAGATTTTACAGATGGGTAATGCGTAAGATGGGAATAACTCTACTAGTCGATACTGAATATGCTAGCCAGAGAAACTTCAGAGCTGGAAGAATCTTACTTCGAACATGGATATCTAGCTATATCACTATCTATTCCGTAGTTACCATCGGAAATCAAAAATTCCCTATATACATTACAGAAGATTCGGGTGAAAATCTCACCAGAAAGACAATTGTCTCGGCCAGAGGAAAGATGAAAGATCACAAAGGCCTACCTCGATATACAGAATGGACTGATTGGACAGATCCACAGACAAAAAGTTTTCGAGAAGCGAAAAAGGCAGCTACAAAAAAAAGTCATGATGAGTTGGAGGGTAAAAGGGCAGAGTACAGTGGGAGATGTATTGGAGGGTATACTAGACAGAGAAAATTTTGAAAATGATTTCTCCTTGCTGACTGGGTTGCGGGCTAATAAACATGTAGGAGGCCCAATCTCGCCATCAAAACAAAAGGTCAGAAGTAATTCTGATAGGTTGAAGGAGCCCATAATACAGCTATCCGAAATAGCAAGTTCATCAAACAGTGCATCCCATTTGAGCCTACAAAATAGGTATAAGCTACTAGATCAAACTCTATGTGATAAATCTGATAAAGTTATTGAAACTCATAATGAAATTCAAATAAGGGAATATCCTGCAAGCAAAGAGAAGTATCAAATGCAAGAGACACAGAATGATCAAATGCACACTATCCAGAGGGACTATGAACAACAAGTCTCAATGAAAATGGCTGAGCTGCAAGAACTACAAGAACAACATAGAAGGCTATTGGAAAGGAAATCAGTCATGGTAAACATAGATGGAAGATCTTTATAGTTATTACAATTTGGTGAACAGATGAGAATTAATATAACTGGCAGAGAAGCCGAACTGCTTGCTAAGTTCAAAGCAATGGAGAATAGAGACAAAACTCAATATGAAAAATAGCCAGAAAAAGTTTCCTCAGATAATATGGAAGTTCTTCAATCAAATACAGGAGGTACAATGGAACCTTCATGCAAATATTATCATATAATATAAGGGGATTGGGGATGAGGCACACGAAGGAGGACATCAGAAACAGAATTATCAAGAATCACATGGTTAGTATACAGGAAACGAAGATGGAGGAAATCAGTGGAGAAATAATGAAATTACTGTGGGTACCTGTTAATTGGGACATGAAATATCAGTCCTCAGTTGGGAACTCAGGTGGAATTTTATGTAGCTGGAATACTGATTACTTTCGGTTGACAAGAAGTTGGGAGATACCTGGTGCCCTTGGGATAGAGGAGATTGGATAAATAGTTATCAATCAGTGTGTATAATATCTATCTACTCCACATGCCCGTTTAACCTAAGGAAACAATCGTGGGAAGCTCTCTTGGACAAACTACAGATGATACAGCCTACACATTACTGCTTATTAGGAGATTTCAACTTTGTACTAGCTCATAATGAGAAGATTGGGCTTGGAAGGGTGCATATGAATGAAATTAAAGCGTTTGAAGACTTTATAAATGAGGCTCTCCTTATTGATCTACCACTTTGTGGATCAAAGTTCACTTGGTCCACACCTGATGCTCAATCAGGAAGTAGACTGGACAGAATACTAATTAATGATGCTTCGGCACATAAATGGCCAATGGTGCAGCAACAAGCATTAGCAAAAGCTGTATCTGATCACTGTCCAGTGATGTTCTCTGAAATCCAAAAAAAATGGGGCCCAATACCATTCAAGGTGTTGGATGTTTGGATGGAAGACAATAGTTATGTTCAGCTGGTGAAAAAAGAATGGGGCAATATGCAGTATTATGGAGGAAAAGGCTATATCTTGAAAGAGAAGCTGAAAGCTCTAAAACAGAAATTGAAAACCTGGAACAAGGAAGTCTTTGGTAACATACCACAACAAATTAAACATATGACATCAGAGATAGAGCAGACAGACAACACACTTAATACTAGACCTCTCATAGCAGTTGAATCAATAATAAGAAAGAGACAAAATTGCAATTATTGATCAAGCAACACTCAGCAATGATGTATCAGAAATCAAGAAGCAAATGGTTCCAGTTAGGGGATGCTAACTCCCATTATTTTCATATCAGTGTTAATAAGAACTGGAGAAAATCTGGAATACATGAAATCTTCCATAATGGGGAATGGATAGATGAGGTATGTAAAGTGAAATAAGTGTTCAAGAAACATTTTGAAGAGATCTTCACTCTGGCAGATGATCAAGGAAGCATACCACTGAACTTTTTTTATCTCCTGCTAGGGTATCAACTGCTGAAAATAACCTATTGACTGCTATATTCACAGAAGAAGACATTTCAGAGGCGGTTATGTCTTGCAATGGATCAAAGAGCCCTGGTCCGGATGGCTATAACCTCAATTTTATACAGAAATTCTGGAGTGTGCTAAAGGATGACTTTGTCCAATTTATACAAGAAGTCTACCATACTGAGAGACTAACAGCAGGGCTAAATGCCTCATTTATTACCTTACCGCCTAAAGAACAATCTTAGCTGGAGCCTGGTGATTTCAAACCAATCTCCTTAATCAGTAGTGCTTATAAAGTGTTTGCAAAGCTACTATCTAGCAGACTGAGCAAAGTTATCTCATCACTTATATCAAAAACTCAGTCAGGGTTCATTAAAGGAAGGTACATAGGGGACAACATATTATGTGCCAATAAGGCGATTGATGTTGGAAAAAAACAAGACTCAGTTGTACGTTATTCAAAGTAGACTTCCAGAACGCATTTGATTCCATACATTGGTCTTTTATATTGAGTATGATGGAAGCTATGGGGTTCTATCCGAAATTTCAGAAGTAGATCAAAGCATGTATAAGTTCAGTGGTTGTTTATATACTAATTAATGAATCTCCTACTGAGCAAATATTCTCACAGTAAGGCCTAAGGCAGGGGGATCCACTATCCCCCACCTATTCCTAATAGCTGCAGAAAGACTGAGCCTATTTTTCAAGAAAGCTAAGGACATGAATTTGTACAGTGGACTATCTACGGGTACACAATAGATTTCTACGTTACAGTATGCTGATGATACACTCATCTTTGGAAATGGAAGTGAGCAGGACATCTCTTGTACCAGAAATATACTGAGATGGTTTGAGACTTTATCAGGATTAAGAGTGAATTATCACAAGAGCAAACTCTTTACCATTAATCTATCACAAACAGAAGAGTGTAGGCTGGCTGAGATGCTATATTGTCAGATAGACAAGTTTCCTACTAAATACTTGAGGTTTTCATTGGGAGATAAATACCAGAATCTATCTATGTGGGATCCGGTCCTAGCTACAATCAAAAGAAGACTTCGATTATGAGAGACAAAACATCTTTCATTCGGTGGCAAAATGGTCCTTATTAAAGTAGTGATGATCCATTTGCCAGTGTACTTCATGTCTATGTTTCGAGCTCCAAAACTCATATTGAAGAAATCACACAAATGCAATGACAATTCTTATGAGGAGGACAATAGGGGAGGAGGAAAATACCATGGATAGCTTGGAGTAAGATAACTCAGAAGAAACAACATGGGGGTTTAGGGGTGAGTGACTTAGAAGCATTTAATGAAGCCCTATTCCTCAAATGGGGTTGGAAGCTCCTTACAGAAGTAGATGGCTGCTAGAATGCATTGCTACAACATAAATATGGTAGAATATCTCGGAGCATCTACTATGAAGAAAAGGAATACTCCCAGAAGCAAGAGCATCATTGTGGTGGAAGCAACTTGTGAAAAGCTTAAGAGTAGAGGACTGGTTTTTCAGAACAGCCATAAAGATAGTAGGGAAGGGCACAAAAACTTGAAGATAAGTGGATGAGCCATGACAGATTTTGCGAAAAATATGACATGCTATATCAAATAGCAGGGGATAAATTCCAGACAATATCAATAAAAATGGAGCAACAAGCTGAAAACTGGATATGGCGATGGACTTGGCATAGGCCACTATTCGTATATGAAGAAATCCTCCTATCTCAATTGCAACAAGGAATCTTAGAATATACACCAAATCAGATACATGACTACTGGCTATGGAATAATGAAGCGGGAGGCAAGTACATAGTCAAAGGTGCATATCAGTTAATCCAGCGTAGTAAGGGATTGCTCACAGTGGATAATCCTGTACTATCATCTTTATGGTACGGCTTTACCAAGGTTGCTGCTATCAATTAGCGCCTTTTGGCAGATGGAATCCCACCCTAGAAAATCTGCAGAGAAGGCATGCGTTACATCAAAATGCTCAAAATATAAACTGTAAATTGTGTTGCAGAGAAATAGAATCAATTGATCATCTGTTTGTGGAATGTGAATGGACACACTCTCTATTGATGCTGTTATATAGATGGCTGGATCAGACAACTATGCTGCATAGCAAACCGGCGGCCAACTACAAATGGAATATGGCAATCCCCAGGAATAGAAAACAGAGAAATTTATGGCGACTAATCTGGCTGATGGTGAATTGGCAGGCTTGGCTATACCGGAATAGTGTGATCTTCAATCAAGGCTGTAATTCACCGGAAGAAATTTTGGAAAAAAACACAACTCCATATTTGGGCGGTGATCAATGCTCATAGAGGATCGAATGGAAAAACGCTTCTGGATTGGATAAGAAGGCCAACATTAGTTATGAGTTGAAAGTGAAGAATTTGATGCAATGGGCCTTGCTGTGAATTTAGCCCATTAGTCACTAAGGGCAATGGCAAAACTATGTATGGGCGAGCCCAGGCTTTAGACCGAGGTCAATTTGTCCGGAATTACCTATTGATTTAGGTTAAATCGTCATCTCCTCTCACGTCGATGCCACTTCCTGGTGTATATCTCTTGCTCCCACTGCCGAAAGAATTCGAACAGAAACTCTCTTGGTTGACTGATTTATTGTGTTCGGACATTGGCCTTCTCTGGTATGCGACGTGCCGGTTTTAGAAAATGTACTGAGATTGCTACTGATCGCTGAATTTTTTTGGATTGTTTGTACTCGAACTTTGGGTTTGGGTTTCTATCAGAAAATGCTATAAATTTGTAGTAATATTTACGAGGCAAAGCAATCTTCTCGAGCTTGTTGTGATTTTCGACTATATGGAGTTCAAACATAGATATCTTATCTTGTCTTCTTTATACCGATTGATTCTAATTTATGTTAGTAATCCTGTTATTTTTTCTGGTTATGGCCGTATCCCTGCAATGCTTGGTTCTGAAACTGTAATGTTTGCTTCTTCTTCTTTCCCCTCCGGAGTAGAGACAAACTTTGGGATGAATATTTTTAAAATATTGCACTTGGAGGAAAATTCATTTTGGTGTCTTATAACGTGAGTTACTTCCCAATGGCAGTAACTGCTAAATTTTCTATTCATTCTACTATGGAACCAGTGTTTCCAAATGATCTAAGTTTCTCTGATGTCGTTTCTGTTTTCATTCAGGAGGTATTTCGACAATGGTGGGCGGTCATGATGAGGGTGGCGAAGATCTTTATGTTTCTATCCCACTTGGTGGACCGATATATGTTCCTGACATGGTAGCTCCATTCGCAAGAGTCTCAGATTTGGAGAATTCTGTGTTTCAAGAGCTTCATGTAATGTTGTTGGTGCTTTTGCTGGCCAGTTTGGTGCTTATTATCTATTTTGTTGCTTTCTACTCAAATTGAATCAACATGACACTCTGATATTCTGATATTAATACTGTGAAACTTGTTTCTTATATGCAGGGTTTGAGAGAAGAGCTGTCTGGAGACTCTTTGGTTCAGGAAAGAAAGAAGGAGATACTAGGTCAATAATTCCAAGTGAATACCCCTTACCTGTCAAAACTTATAACAATAAGAAACCAAACAAAAAATCTTCGAGGAAGAGAAAGGAAAAGAAGAATGACCATTCTGATGTGAGACTTCATTACTTGGTGATTGGCACGTTTCATAGTCTTTAATCATGTGCTGATGCTCTCTTCTTATTTCAGGATAGCTATATGGAAAAGGTGAAGCAACTTTCTATAATGATACAAAAACAAGAAGAAGATAAAATAGCTGTGAGATTGCATTCTTTCAAGTAAGCGTTTTTAGAAGTTGGGGGATGCTTTGTTGATTGAATGTTTTTTTTATATTAAATTAAATATTTTTAACTTTTATTTTTTTTTAAACATTTAAATAAAAATATTTTTTTATTTTTTTACAGAAAAAAAAACGGTGATTTTTTTTTAGCATTTTAGCCGACCCTAATTTTCAGGGCTAGTTCCGCCCTTGCCCTCTCTTTCTTGTTCAACTTCCAAGAGTCATATCAGAAATTTACTGAACTTAATTTGCTAAAGCCGAAAATCTCTACACCCTATCAAATTTTAATTCCACTTAACATTCATAACAAATCCTTCATGATGACCATCATCACCTTGAACATGCAAGTTTTGCAAGCAATTCGATCAGAAGATTTCTTTTTATTAAATTTATCTCTCAACACCCGTCGAACACATCATTAACCATACGGAATTGCACAGACTATCAAGACCATTATTAAACACGCCAAAAATGCCGCTCCAGATGATATATGCATGGTGACAAGTGCAGAATAGGTGGGATGAGTCCTCATCTTCGGCACTGCAGTATATACATAATAAATCCTCTGCTTGGAATAGGATGCCTCGGTATAGCAAGTTTATCTTAGTTGGTATTCTGTCAAGCAGTAGCCTCCATTCAAACATGGCGACTTTATTTGGAACTAGCCGGAAGACGTACATTAGGCCATGGAGTTGTTAAGGAGGTTTGATGAAGACGGGAAAACAGGAAAAACAGGAAAGAAAGATGCTGTTTTTGTTGCTTCTTGCTCGATGATGTTTACATACATGGTAATTTATACGTGAAAAGTTCATGAGTATTGTTTCTAATTTAACATATTTGTGTGCAGTTGTGCGGGGCCGACCGACTAGTCTGAATATTTGGTGTAGCTTGAGCAGGGGAGGCTTCTCGACTATTCTGTGTAGGGGAGCCAGGAACTGAAGTGAAGGAGACCAAATTTTTTGCCTTTAAATAGAGTGGGTCGGGCCGGATCGATTTAAGCTACAAAAAATTCCAGGAATTAATTTTGGATTTGAGCATAAGTTATAAGAAAATCCAACAAATTTATGTGAATCTCTGAAAGTCCATTGTTCATTAGAAATCTGCCGCATACATCTTATTTTTTTTTTATTTGAGCAAAGTGGGTCGGTTTGGCAAATCAATGATTAGGGTAAAAAGATTTTTAATTTTTTTTTATAGGTGAAGGTTTTCAATTTAAGAAATTGAATTTCTTTAACTAAAATCTCCAAAATAATTATATTAAAGAAATATAAAAAAAAATATATTAAAAATTATCCAAAAAAATATGAAAACAATATCTATTAGAATTTGTAAATCACAATCAATATTTTATGGTGTAGTGGTTAACATTTTTATTCTTTTAGTTTTTTTAAAAAAAATAAAAAAATGCTTACACAGGAATCGAACTCCTAACCTTTAAGTTAAAATTCTTATACTATATCAACTAATTTATGTGAACCTTATACACTAAAGAATAATAAATATAATTTAAATATTATAAGGGTGACAAAACTGCAAAATTAGTTTTTTAAACATGTATAAACCAAACCAAACATACCCAGTATATTCCGCCTTTAGGCAGGGTATGGGGAGGGTGAGATGTACTCAGTCGTACCCTGACCTCTAAAAAGAGATCAAGAGACTGTTTATGTAGAGACTCTCGGCTCTTCGAACACACACACGCACACACACACAAACACAAAAAAAAAAGGGGGAGGGAGAAGAGAGAATACGGTGACCGCCCACCTGCATAGACAAGGAGATGACTTAATATATATTTAATGAGCTGGGTCAATAAGCAGATAAGTAAGTAGGTATGTAAGTATATAGGTAACGAGGTACATGTTACCCCGATACCTGCTAAGTATACCCCGTATAATTCCCATATCCCTAATTTTCTACCTCTCGAACAGTAATCCTACGTCTCCAACCCGCTCTATCAGAGGTAATGACCTCGGAGAGGTCTAATCCCGCTAAATCCAATCGGAGTTGCTCCTCACACGTCCTCCTAGGTCTCCCTCTCCCATGTCTCCTGTCAACATGAATCCCTTCGACTCTCCTAACAGGTTCGTCAATATGCCTTATGCGTACGTGTCCAAACTATCGTAGTCTTCCCTCTCTCAGCTTTGTACTAATAGGTGATATACTCAACGTGTCCCTAAAAAATCCATTGGAGATCTTATCTAGTCTCGTGCAACCACACATCCACCTCAGCATTCTCATCTCCGCCACTTCAAACTTCTGCACATGTGACAACCTCATAGCCCAACATTCCGCCCCATATAACATGGTTGGTCGTATAACTGTCCTATAAAATTTTCCCTTCAACTTACTTGGAAATTTCTTATCGCATAGTACTCCGGTCGCCGATTGCCATTTTAACCATCCAACCTTGATACGGTGGGTGACGTCGCCTTCAACCCTTCCATCCTTCTGTACTATCGATCACAAGTATTTGAAACTATTCATTTGTGAAAGTACTTTATTTGCAATAATAACGTTCATCCCCCTATTGTCCGTCCCAGGATGAAGTTGATATTAGTAGCAGGATGTGTTGGCAGTGGTGTGACATGCAAACCTAATTTCTTTCATTGGTGTGATGATAGAGACCAAGTCTTTATCGGATTAGGACGCTTACTAATAGAACCGTCAATTCTTACTTATTTCAGAAATCGAAGATAAATCAATTTTTTAGGAACCATACATTTGAAACTAATCAAGATTAACTTCTGGGCTTTCAATGTCTGTACATGTGATTGAATACTCAGAAATACTATTTTAAAAGTATAATATAAAAATATAAGTATTGAACATTAAAACCTAACTTTCTTATCTATGCCCCTACTCACATTTTTTTAGGGGGTAAATAATTATTTGAGTCACTCTCACCTGACTTAGGCTTTTTTTGAGATTTAGATTTAGTCCAATGTCCTTAAGTAAAAGCTAGAAATGCTTATTGAGTTCTTATCCCTAACATCTTTGAATTCCAACTTTTTTTAATCAAAAGTTCCGTAAAGCATTGATAGGGGCAAATAATTTTTTGAGCCACTCTCACTCGCCTTGGCTTGAGAGTTACTCTATCTTTGAGATTATAGATTAGTTCAATGTCCTTAAGCAACAAGTTGATCCCCGAGTATGCCAATAAAATTGGAAATTTACTTTTCAACAACTAAAGATAATATATCTTGGCACTTCGTGTCCCTTTAACATTTTTCATTGCAATATATGTACGGTTCCAAATTTCCAACATCAAAATCATTTCTACATAGTGCATCATCTCGTGGCTGAGATTCAGGATTTCATTTAGTAGTAATATAATATATTATGGAATGTTGGTTTGCAGTATGTCCGAAAATTGTGTAATTGTATTTGGGTTGGTACTTGGTACAAAGTGGCTTCGGAAATGATATGGCGCAAGCCAAATTCTCGCACGCCAAACGCACGCCACTTGCCACGTCAGCATTTCTCTCACCGAATTTATCATTCCCGATCTGCCAGACTACCATAAAAACCATAAAAACGAGTTCTTCAACACTGATTCCGAATTTGTTTTACATATAAATATGGGCTGTGTTCTGGGAAAAGGAGGAGGAATAGGAGCTGGATGGAGGAAAAAGAAGGGTGAACGGCGGCGACGAGAGAGGAACGAGTGAGAAGATCGTGGAGGTTTCGGCATCTGCGGCAGCTCCTCCAGTAACGCTGCTGGAGTTTCGACTGAAAAGGGGCTTCTCCACCGGCGACGTGGGGTGGCCCACGTGGCTTATCGACGTCGCAGGCGACGCCATCAAGGACTGGAAACCCCGCCGTGCAAACACTTTCGAGAAGCTTGAT
>JAOWBN010235586.1:0-12350 GCA_028565015.1 Pinguicula moranensis
GGATTCGACCCTATTTTCACTTACACAACTACATCCGTATGCTTGCGGTAAAGTGAGTGTTTTTAGGTAATTTAACTTGATTTTATGCATATATTTATTATACCTAAAAAAACCATCACCTCTGGGCCTGGTTTCTCAAAGTAAAATACAGCTGGTATGAACACCTACTAGAAAGAACCACAAGGAGTCAGGATTTGAGGTTCTGAAAATATGCGATGCTAATGAAAACAGAGATGAAGGAACAGCTCAAGATCACCCTCATGAAAGAGAATTCCTTCTTCTGGTTGAACAAGTGGTTGAGCATTGGACCCTTGTCTGTCAGGGTATAAGAGGTGATAAAAAAATTAAACCATGGTGAAGAACTTTTTCCAGGAAGGATAGTGGAATTCCCTAGCTCTGGCTTAGGTGGTGGGAGAAGAAATTCTATGATAACAAAATAAAATGATAGGATTATCTAAAAACCAGAGCAGGATGGACATTTTTCTATTAAATATGCATGGGAAATAATTAGGTGCATATTTGAATTAGGGGCTATGGAATATGCATGGGAATTTTTTCATTGCAAATGGAGCTGGAAGAGTCATCATTGACAATTTTTTTAGCTTTGTGCTAATAATGGACTATAGCAAAATGACTCTATTAAATTCCTGTGCTTCTATTTAGTGAAGTTGTTGGAACTCAATACATCAAATGACGCAATGCATATTGAGTCGCAACGGAAATTGCCTCTTTGTATAATTACAAGGGTAAGGCCGCGTACATCTGACCCCAACTTAGTTGGGAGTATATTGGGTACGTTGTGGATTATGGATGTGAAATATGCATGGGAAATAATTAGCTGACCCAGAAACAGAAGCAAGACCAGTGACCCCGGGAGCACCTAAAGCCTTTGACTCGGATGCGCAAATTCACTATAGAAAGGTAACAAGGGAAAGAGAATAATTAGACTCCCGTCGTAGCTGACCAGGTACATGTCTACTAATGTGGAATAAAATATTTGATTGGAACATTAGGGGGCTAAGGAAGTAGAAGGAAAAACTACGTGATATGATAAATTCACTTGAGATAGGATTATTTGCTATAGCAAAACCTTTTTAGCAAGCAACACGCATGGTAAGTCTATCTAATTTAGTGAAATTTCAACATTTTATATCAAATGAAGAGGATAAGGGTAAGATATGGTTTTTTTAGAAAGAGGATGGGGATTTTGAATTCTAAAGTAAGTGTGATCAGGCCATCATAGGATGGTACAAGTAGGGCTGACCAAACGAGATATCGGGACGGGTATTGGCAATACTCATTCACGTCCCGATAAGAAATGGGACCAAAAATTTGGTCCCGTTCCCGTTTCGAATTCCCGTTTTCCCAAAAAATTCTAGAATTCAGGTATCGGGACAGGACGGCATCGGGAATTCCCGAAAATCCAAAAAATTATAACTATTTTTTTTAAAAAAAAGCTTATCGAGAATTCGGATATCGGGAATTCGGGAATCAGAATTTGATACCCATAACCATCCTGAATACCCGAATTCCCGTATTTTTTGGGAAAGCAGGAATTCGGGAATTGGTAATCCCGATTCCCGCATCCCGTCCCGTACCATTTGGCCACCCCTAGGTACAAGCAAGATAATTAGAGAGTTATGATTTCTTTTGTGTATGGCAGATGCGACTTGCCCTCGCGAAGGGAATTATGGAAGTACCTTGAGAACGTAAATCCTGGAACTGTCCCATGGATGTTTTTTGGTGATTTCAATGCTATTAGTTCAAATTCAGAGAAATGTGGGGGACAGTTAGAGTAGTGAGACCGATGAGAGAGTTCAACGAATGCCTAAATGGATGCGCGCTGGCTGAGCTACACTCGGGGGGTTGAAAATTCTCATGGTACAATGGACAAAGGGGACACAACTGGGATATGGGCTAAATTGGACAGAGTAATGGTTAATAGCCACTTGTTGGTGTGGAAAGGGTCTGCGTCTTACAGATTACTCCTGAGGAAGACATCGGACAATAACTCGATGGTTGTCTCCATGGAGGACCCGGAGCCCAAATACATAATTGGTAATTCTAGATTCCAAAACATGTGGACGAGAGTAGAATCCTTTATGCAGTTGGTTTGGAATCATTGGAATGCGGTAAGGAATGAGGATAGTATGCTGAATCTAGGGGGTAAGTTAAAAAATATGCGTATGACGTTGAGAGAATCGAACAAGAGCATTTTTTGCCGTGTCAGATACAACATTCAGCAATTGTAGCAAAGGATGGAAGAGATTGAGGACCAACTTCAGGAACAGTTCGACTCGCGACTTGATGTCGAGTTGTTGGCGATTAAAACAGAGTTGACTGGCGATTAAAATAGAGGGAAAGAGCTAGATTGACACAAATGGCGAAGAATAGCTGGATAAAAGAAGGGGTTAGGAACACGAAAGTTTTTCATGCGGTGATTAGCACAAAAAGAAACAAGAATATAATCAACCATATGACGCTACGGGATGGACGAACTTTGGAGGGTGCCAGGAGGATACACGAAGAGGCCGTAGCCTTTTTTGAAGGGAACCTAAAAGCCCAGGAAGGAAGAAGTCAGATACCGTAGCTAGATGGAATCATTGAGGATAAGTTGAATCAAGGGGATAACGGAAGCATATCTAGGGTACCTCCCGTATCAGAGATTAAAGAGGCATTAGAATCGTTACCGGGAAATAGTGTCCTAGGAGTGGATGGATTTGGCTCGAAATTTTTTAAGTGTGCTGGGATATCACAGGTGATGATTTAGTCGTGGCCATTCAAGCTTTTTTTTGAGAGGCAAGATTCTCAAGGTTTTTCAACTCAAATATACCAGCCCTCCTGGCCAAAGTAAAAGAATCCGAATGGTTTCGACAAATTCTGCTCAATCAACTTATGCTTGGTTACCTACAAGGTGGGGCGAATATTGAAAGTAATAGGCAAATTGATCATCGAGGAGCAGGGAACCTTCATAAAAGGCAGTAGTATATATGATCACATATCCCTGGTCCAAGAGCTCACACACAACAAGAGATTGGGTGGGAATAACATAATTAAACGAGACATGGCAAAGGCATATGATAGGGTTAGCTGGGTTTTCTTAGAACATGTGCTTTAGGCAAATGGTTTCAATTGGGAGACCAGAGATATCTTGATGAGATTCATGCGGGATCAGTTGTTCCTAGTGCAGATGAATGGGACATCCTTGGGCTTCTTCCCTTCGGGACAGGGATTGAGGCAGGGAGACCCTATATTACCATATCTCTTCATCATGGTGCAGGACACCCTATCGAGGATGATTACGTGGGCTGCTAAAGAAGGAAAGATTAAGAGTTTTGGTCAACCCCTGAGGGACCCCAGTAGTTTTGCATTTGATGTATGCTGATGATATCATATGCTTCCTGAGAGGGGATAGACGATCGTGAGCCTCCTGGATGAGTACTGCTCTTGGTTAAGACAAAAGGTGAATAAAGAGAAATTGGGTCTCTTTATGTCCAATCATATCAGGGGTTCGAGGAGAAGAGTTTTGACAAGCATGACAAGATGCAGAGTTGGCACATTCCCGACAAGGTATCTGGGAGCACCTTTCTACACGGGCAAACTGAAGAGAGAAATGTTGGAGCCATTAATGACTAAAGTTATGAGCAAGCTAGCTGGATAGAAAAGAAAATTATTGTCCCAAGCAGGTAGGATAGTCTTGATCAGGCACACCCTATCCAGTATCCCCATTCACACATTATTAGTTATAAGGCCTCCACAATACTGCTTGGATTAGCTATGCCGTCATATGGCGGATTTCCTATGGGGAGAAGTAGAAGGGAAAAAGAAAATGCACTGGATAAGGTGGAAAAAGATTTGCAGGCCCTCGAAGAAAGGGGACTAGGCATTCGAGATCTAAAGGAGGTTCAAAAAGCAATGGCGATGAAACTATGCTATAAGATGCTTACCGTGTCCAGCCTGGGTGAGATTCTTCATGGCCAAATATAACAAGAGAGAGCACATACTCATGAGAGAGGTGCGAAATGGTGACTCACGGCTTTTGAAATATGCAATGAAGTGATGGAGAATATTCAAATTATGCTGAAAAAAGAAAATTCAACGTTTGGAATGTTTGGAATTGTTTAATAAATGGATTGGATTAGGACCCCTTGCAATACAAGGCCCCCATGAGGCACTTAGCGAAGCAAGAATTCAGGACTTCTGGATAGGAATGTTTGGAATGTTAAGCAGATATTTGACGCGGTGGATCAAGAGTTGTGCGAGAAAATCCAGAGAATAAAAATCCCATTGAATCATGTAGAGCGGGAAGAGGATAGGTGTATCTGGACCACAAATAAGAGAGACGATTTCAGCCTTAAGTCAACCATAGAAGTGACCAGAGAGAGGGGACTAACCCAAGGTACTTTGTGCATGACTTGCGTGGTATAGGTGCTTACATTTGGATGAAAACATAAGATGCGGGGCATACAACTAGTATCCGCATGTGATTGCTGCGATAAGAGGAAATCAAAAACAGAGGACCACATTTTCTATAAAAGTGAGATTGCTATAATAGTCTGGGAAAGAGTTGAAACATTGGTTAGAATCCCTAGAATAGACTTACAAACTTGGAAAGGTAGACTTCTATTCTGATTCACATACTCAAAGAAGAACACGATGATAGGTGTACTAACATGCCTCATCCCTGCGATTATCATGTGGCATCTATGGTGGAGGCGGTACATAGCGCAGTTTGAGGGAACACGGCCCCTAGCGGACCATATATGGCAGCCGGTACGCATCTCTATTAATGATATTTTCTGTTATGCTAACCATCGATGTTTTTTGCATGGGACGGACAAGTACCTAATGGTTGAGCCAAGTATATAGGGAGGGTGGAACCTGATAAAGAAGACCACTGCTGTGATGTGGACGCCACCCCCTCGAGGCTGGATGAAACTCAACTGTGATGGGAGCTGTATTGGGAGTCCCGGTATGTCACGTAGAGGTGGAATAGTGTGTGATGAACAAGGAAGCTACACCGTCATATTCTAGGTGCTTTGGAAAAGGTACAAACAACATTGCAAAGTTACATGTAGTGAAGGGATACGTTTATTTCAAGAACAAGGATGGAATCAAGTGGTCATAGAAACAGATTCTAAGTTAGTGGCTTAGTGGTTGAATCAGGACAAGTGCGACATCTGGTACCCATGGAACTACTGGTGATTACAGAAGGGCTTCAAATAAGAGTGATGAATCAATACAGAAAAGGCAACAACATTGTGGATGAGCTAGCAAAATATGTAGCAACAGGGATGGATCAAAGAATTACACAGAAGCATCAGATGTCAAAAATGAACCAGGGACGACTGTGAATGAAAGAAGGGGGATTGCCATATTTACGATGCAGATAGAGCGGCCTCCACATCAGGGAGGACGGGACAGTGCAGTCAAGATGGGTGCAAAACGAGGAAAGTATAGAGGTCTAGTCCGCACACCCGGAGAGGATATGTTTTACCGGAGTATTATTACTGATAGATTCTGCTACTCAATCTCCATTGCAGGATCTAAAAGTAATAAAGATACAAAGGAAAGAACAAAACTTCCCCGAATATCACTTAGGGACTTTTTTAGTTTTCCTCTTTGTTTTCGCTATGTGGGTTGAGGTGAGGGCCTTTATGCGGTTAACATCCATCCTAAGGATATCACTAAATAAAATAATAAAATAATAAAGGAGATCGATAGTGATGATATTTATCTGAATCGATAGCTTTTTCTTATATTATTTTTAAAAATATATATATTATAAAACAAAGGTGTACCATCATCCATGAAACATGACAACAAAAACCCACATACAGTAGGCCGACATGCTACTGAAGTATTTTCCTTCAGGGGCATCCGATATTTCTCTCAGTGCATTAAACATGCCGACTCTCTGGTATGGAAATGTAAGTCTGCCTTCTGAACCTGTCAAAATAACCCCTTTTAACAAGAAGATAACCGAATAACAAGTAAATCGGGCACTGTTGTATTTATTTACTTATTTATATTATAGAGTTGTATTTATTTACTTATTTACCCCCTTGTAAACACTTGATTATCATAATAAAAATCATCTTTCGTGAAATCCTTTTGGCACTGAAAATTAAGGAATCACAAATATCAGGTTCAATAAAAATCTACTCCAGGAAAATAAATGTAACAACACTGACCTTCCATCACAGATTTTACAGCGCTAAACATAGCTTCTACAGCATCAGGACTGCTAGATTTCTGGCTCAAGCACCTAATTACAGCTAAAGCAGCAAGTCTTCTTTCTTCATCTGCATGCCTAGCTTGTGTTAATATGTAACAACCCTGAAGGATTGTTACGGAACATTGAAGAAGGTTGCAAGGAAGAACTGAGTAAAGACAGGGGAGGAGAAGATTTTGGGGAAGAAAAGCTATTAATCTCATTCATCGCATACCGATTACAATCTTCCCGGACTCTATTTAAATCAATAAAAACAACTAATCCACTACCCACTATTCCCACTAATTTGCACATGACTGAGTAAATAACTGCAACTCTTAATTGAAATAACTGACTCAATTCTTAAACTAAAATGAACACACGAACTGAGACAAAGTCTTCAGTTCTTCTTTACCCTCTTCTTCTGCCTTGTTTTTAGCCACGATTAACTTCCCTTGGATTATGACTGACTTGTTTGCCCTTGCTGTGATTGGAGTCGTTGGACTGGTATGTTACATAATACCACTGAGAGAATTTCAGTGGCATATTTACTTAAATCAAGGTTGATAGATTTCAAAATAACTCCAACTGATTCAAGGACTATCTCCGGATTTCGTTTCAACATCTTGACAGAAGATGGGAGTAGAGTGCTCGTAAAATCTTTATGCGATAGATGAGTAAGCATTGGGAAAAAGGCCTAAGGCTCTTTGTGGGCTAATTTCTTACACTTAAAACTGCTTTCACATATATCTCAAGATATATGAGCATAAATCTACCAAAAAATCAGGATGGGAATATGAAAAATAAAGCATTACATATATCAGCTCTGAAGTATCTCTGTCTGGAATCCTCCCCTCTTTCAATTCGTCTTTATAAATTTTGTACATTTCCAGTGACTGTTAGGGCCCGTTTACTAGACAGAATTACGCGTCATTATGACAAAATTCGAGTGTAATTCTATGTTTAATAGACACACAGTAAACAAAGCGGTCAGAAAAATCAATTCCATGACCTGCGAGATTTTTTAAAAATGATGGATTGGGCTCGAAAAGCAATCCTATCAAAAAAGACGAAATTATGAAGAGCCACTCAATTCTCCCTTCTTGGTTAAATCTTC
Source organism: Pinguicula moranensis (assembly GCA_028565015.1). Classification (NCBI taxonomy): domain Eukaryota; kingdom Viridiplantae; phylum Streptophyta; class Magnoliopsida; order Lamiales; family Lentibulariaceae; genus Pinguicula; species Pinguicula moranensis. The sequence goes on from JAOWBN010235586.1 coordinate 7,332, forward strand.
CGTTCCCTTCGAGGCTATGACCCTGGGGTCATCTGTCCTGTTCGCGTACTCATCTGGCATAGAAGACATCTTCTCCAGAGAAGCCAACACCACCGACAGAGAAACCCCGAAAATCTTCTCCGGGTCGGATGTATTCGACGATTGCAAGCTCACCAAACACAAATCCGGGTACAGAGTAACACTACATATGGACTTCAATGCGGCGGCAGTGGAGACCCCTCCAGTCGAAACCTCGCCAGAATTGCCCTTGTTCTTGCTGTGAACCATAAGTCCTGCGATAATTCCGACAATGAGGGCCACCAGCAAAATCAATGCAACATAGAGGATGACAAAGCGTTTCCGGGTTTTCCGCTTGAAGGAGTTGACAGTGTCCATTGTTGTCGATCAGGATGCAAAATTTTAATTTCTTCCAAAGGATCGAGTTGTTCTTGCTCAGAGATTGTATTTCTTCCAGAGGATCGAGGTGTTCTTACGCGGTTATCATGGGATTGGGCTGTCCAATTCCGTTCGAGCCTCTATTTAGTAAACATGTAATTATTTTTTTTTGGCTTAATTCCATCTCGTGCCCAATCCCACAATTTGGTGTGCAATTCCGATAGTAATTCTTTGTTAATTCTCGAGATTGATAGTAAACGGGGGCTTACATTAAATCACACATAATCTGCAAAGATATTAAATGAAACAAACTTTAAAATGTCATTAAATCAATTATAGAAGATGAATTGGAAACCTTGGTGAACAAATGAAAAAAACGTTTTCCTGCAAGCTCTTCTTAGGTGAATTGATCCTTCCACGACAATATGAAGTATAGTGGCTTGTGCCTGGACTAATCTAGACAATGCATTCTTCGATAACAAGGTAAACCGACTATAAATTAAGAGGAGACAGGACCATTTTAGAAGCCTGTAACCTCCTGTAAAAAAGACTGGAGTTGATTGCCTTTCCATGGTCCGTAACAGAGTAGCTGCAAAATATTTCATAAATACATCTTTATTTAAAGCTTTAACAATGACATCGTTCACGGCTTTCTTCGATCCATGGTCATCATATATATGCAATGTCTGGAACACTAAATCCACCAATAGGGAGACACTCTGCAGACGTCTTCCAGGAATCTGAAGAACTATAAATTAGCTGATTGAAAATTAATGCATGCCTGTATAGAGCTTCAACAGAAAAATCTACATGGCAGAAATACAAGTAGCAATTTGAACAGATGACGTAACACCTTTTACATTTCTATAATAAGCAACATATAAAGAGCAGTCCAAGAGACGTGCCTTTTGTCTCTATGAACAAAGACATGACAAGTAAGAGCTTGTAACAGATCTTTTTCATCTAGTACATCCAGTACCCATTCGTTTTAACAAAATTTTGGCTTAGGGCAAAAAAAAAGGGTCTTTGTCAGGCATCATAGCAACTATGAACTCCAGATATTAAGTAAATCATGCGATGGTTGAATTTGAACACTGAAAGGTTCAGTCTTTTAAGAAAAAAATAGCAAAAACTCCCACTTCCACAGAGAAAAATCGATTCGTTGAAAATAATGCAGCTTCCCAATCATCAATGCAACTTAATGAAACGACTTGTATGTGGTTTATGCGTGTGGATAACTGGTTACACCAAGTGCATCCGTAGCGGTATCTGAAGTGTCAATGACGGAGGAATCTGATGGCGGAAAATCACGACGCGATGGCGCGTAGAAGGCGTAGCTGAGGAAACAACGGCCATCAGCGACTCCATGAGATCGGCAGCTTCGGCAGCTGGTTGAGCCATTGGGTTCTACTTCAGGGTTTTTGAGGAGATGCGACTTCATGTCTAAACATGCTTTGTTTTGTTTTTTGTTTGTGTAGGAAAAAACATAATGTTTTACGCGTTTTAACAAAATTGTCAAAAGTTGCATATTTAAATAGTAAAGTACTATTTAAAAATGTTATAAATGTTTTTGTAACATTTATATACTGAATAAATAAATATTTTTCACTTCTATATATACGAGATTTCTCTGTCTGCCTAACCATCCACGGGGCATAGATTTGATTCGTGAAAACCTAACGAGACTCTGGTAGACTCGTTATACTTGATTCGTGGAAACCTAACGAGACTTTGGTAGACTCGTTATCCGGAAAGACAATCTGATCACGCTTCCGCACAGGTAATATTTCGTATTTAGATTTGTTATATTTAAATTCAACATTAGATCCGTTCTAGATATTGGATTACAGTGGTATCGGAGCGAGTTCCGGATCGGATTATATTCGATTTGTTCGATTATTATAAATCCGTTACAATTCCGGTTCTTATTTGATTTCCGGTATAATTTATTTTAAAATCGATTTTTGTAATCGATTGCCGGAAAAGTCCCGCCCGCCACGGCCACCACCGCCGATCGCCTCTGTCACGCGCCGGCGCGTGAGGCTCGGCCAGATCGGAACGGCGCGTGTTGTATACGCGCCACGATGGATCGGCGCGTTTTATCACGCGCCTTGTCGAAATTCGGCAAAATCGCAGATCTGTAGCGCGTGCGTCGATGTCGTCGTCGTTGCCGTGCGTTTAACCCATCAGATTAAACGCGGGGCGGCGCATGTATGTCACGCGCCACCTACCGCAACGCGTTTGAGCATGAAGTCGCATCCCGGCCACTCCCTCAGCCCAGATCTACGGATCTGGTCGGAAACTGCGGCGGAATACGGTTCGGGGCGGTGTATGTGTGTCACTCGCCACCGTACCAAACGCGTAGCGCCCAAAAAATTAAACAACAGCGGACTCCCGACACATAGATTGTATCGTGTAATAACAATGTGTTCCCGCTACGAAGCTGGAGCTTGTAGGTGTCAATATCGATGACATCCTCTTCACTGCCATTTCTCGTGGTTACGCTTCATGTTCCAGCGCCATAGCGATGAAACTCGACAAATCCAGCACGGTCATTCACTATGTGCTGGGATGCTCCTAAATCAACAATCCATTTAAGAAAGGAGTTAGCAACTAATGCATGAGAGCAAACACATAATTTGGGGTTATTTGGAGAGTAAGGTACCTTTTTAGGCTCAAAACAGTCCCGAGAATAATGACCTTTCTTTCCGCAGTTATAGCACTTCACAAGCGTCATATTCTTGGGGCCGTTAACTTTGTGTTGTTTAGTAATTTTCTTTCTTTGAACAAAGTTCTGAATCTTCTTTGCTGACTTACCAAATTTCTTGTTTCTCCTATGATTCCCCCCATGAGTAGCAAGAACTTTGGCAGGGGGTGTGAAAGCTCGTAGGCTCTCGTCTTCAAGCTCAAGACGCTTTGATATGTCAGCGAATGTCTTGATGTTCACGTCATAATTCATCAAAGTTTTGATGGGAGTCTAGCATTGGTCTTCCCTTTCATCAGGTAGTGAACGGATCACGTTATTCACCTGTTTGAACTCAAAAATATCAATCTCGCCAGCCTTGAGATCGCGAAGTATGGCACTCATAATGCGGAGGTGTTCAGCTACAGATCAACTCGAATCAATCTTGTACTGAAGCCAATTTAGTTGCAAGGCACAGAGCCTTGTAGCTTATGTTTGGCCATATTTCTTCTTAAGTTTGTCCCATATGGACTTGCCCATGGGCTCTACGCCGTATGTGCCAATCAGGTCATCATGCATGCAGTACAACATAGCATAGCATGCACTATGATCCTTCTTGGCCCATGCTTCGTAGGTTGATAAGATTTTTTCGGGTTCTTCCACGGTTATATGCTCAAGAATGTCTTTCTCATGCAGGAGATACTGAATCTTCCTGGACCAGATGTCATAATTTAATTCAGTTAACTTATCACTAGAAGAGAGCTCGTTTATCATATAGGGGTGCCGCTTTTGCAAGTATATTTTAAGAAGGACATTGGGCACAATTTTAAAATTAGATTTTCTGTGAAGAATTTTGGATTATGTTATACGTTCGAAAATTTCGCTAGGCTCATAATCATCACGTCCTTCATAACCAAAATATTTCTAGGAAAATCTAACTTTCACGTATTGAAACAAATTCAGGCAAAAACATATAGTAGCACATACAGTCAAATAGATTGGCACGTGTAATTGTTAATTATAACAATTCGGTGGTTTTTCCTGTAGAGCATTTTTTGTTTAATTTTAATTTGTTCTAGACAAAATAATTGGCATAAATAATTATTACCGTATAATAATTCGATTTTCAACACATAGTTAAAGGAATTTTTTTCGAAACTATCAAAAGAATCTAAATTGATTCAAATGGGATCCTTAACCGATTTGGTAAGCACTCAGGTAGCTGATCTCGCACTATCATTTCGGTGATCATTTGACTAGACAGTGCTACCATTCCTCGTGAAGGGCCCAGATATTTGGTGGAGTCACAAAGGTCTCACTTAACAACCAGCCTTAGACAACCACTCACGAGCACGATTAATGCGGATTTTTTTTAAATTCAAAATAATGATGATAATATGATTTTGATTACCGTCATTTAATTATTAACACAAAGCTAAGTACATGGCGACTGAGTTTTTCTCTTCGTACATGGCGACTCCGACGTACTGTAGCCCTTCTTCCACCGTTGTCCTTGCCGTCGCAGATCGAACTCATTTCCTCTGATCTCTTCCGCCTAGCATCAATCTCTCCCTGGGGTAGCCTCACGCTCCCAGGGAGTCTCTCTAAAAACCTTTTTCCTACCTCATACCTCTGCTTCCTGCATTTACAGAGCCACCATGTCCAAGTCAACCTAGACAATCCCTTCACACCAGCTGAAACTCATGCGAAGGGCCGAAATCAAAGATGGTAAGGCTCTACCCTCAGGTGCATCCCACTCTTCCATTTCAGAACCCTCGGTCCGTGCACGAAAGATTAGGCCCAAAAGTAATAGTGCCTAGGGAGCCTCTCCAAGCATTTCGGTCAAGAGGGTCTAGTTTCTATCTAACCAATTTTCCTCAAGGCTGTGATGTTGACAGACTGCGGCGGGTGTTGAAACACCAGGGTTCAATCAGGAATCTATCGATTGCCCGCAAGCTCAA
>JAOWBN010235597.1:0-12350 GCA_028565015.1 Pinguicula moranensis
TCCTTCCTCTACACTTTAGTTTTATGTTACTTTAACTAAGAAATGAACTAACCGCCTCATTTGATTGTTAAAGCTGCAATCATATAAGGGTTTAGTGAACTAACAGAACCTCTAAATCCTTACTAGATACTGATTTAATTCTTATTCGGTTAGATGGCCAATCCAAGTTAATAAGAAAAGAAACATACATGTGTATCCAAAAACTTAAAACCAATACCATTGTATTGCAATTTGACCTACACCTCACCAGTACTTCCAGGCAGCCTCAGGACTTGTAGATCAAAAAAAGTATGATGGGTTTATCTGAGCAAAATTGGATAAATCAGTAAAGTTTCAACAGACAAAGTCATGACAGAAAAACATTCTACTGAACTGTTTTGCAAATTGAAAGAAAACATTTTATTGCTATAATCTTGAGTGGAAATTACAGTGGTTTTTCTATGCTCTGCTCGACTCTCTTCTACTCTTTTTATCTCCAACCTTTATGAACAAACAACTAGTCAAAACAGATGAAATAAATAGGATAACAGATTCCTTGACAATAGGGATTGCTTAGACCTTGGATGAGGGAATTTTTTTCAATTTGTTTTCGGTCGAATCTTAATCCAGATTTCCTTGAGCGTGGCATATATGTCTCTATCTGCAAGATGTATAGCAGAACATGCAGAGATACACCTGAAGGCTTATGGAAAAATTAGTGATCTTCAACAGACAACATAACTGTCCAGACAGTTACTCTGCTCAACAGTCTGATTGAGTGTGTTGTTTCTTGCATTTTTCTTGAGCTTCTGGTATGCTGAAATCAATGTATCAGAGCTTAAGTATGTACCTGAGCTGCATTTGAATATTAGGCTTCAAATAGATCAGGCTGAATCACCCTGATGCACTTCTGATAGCTCCTGGAAAATGCTTCAGGATCAGCTGCTTCCGCTGCTCTGTTTTTGTTTTCTGAAGATGAACTTGTTGTTTTCTTGTTTTCTATGTCTGACCGTGGTTAAATTGGTTCAGATCATCAGTCTTTGGATTATAATTGCCTTGAGTTTGTATTTTGATAATAGAATCAGCAGGAACAAGGTAGTTCCTAAACATTGGAACAAGAGCATTTGATGTTCTTTTTCTTTCTTCTCTTGTTGCATTTGATCTTCCTTTTGGAGCTTGTGGTTGTCTGATAGTGGCAACCTTGAATAGTGGGTAACATAGCCATTTTAGCTGAAATATCCGAACCATACAAGGCTGCAATGATCCTAACTAAAACAATGCATAATGAAGAAATAAATGCAACAACTCATGCATTGTTAGCATGATTTACAAATGCTCCACCAACTATCCTCAAATAAAAGACCTTGGGATAACTATACTTACCCCGAATGATGGCGCACAAAAACTGCAACAAAAAAAGTGGCCGGAAAAGTTGGTCACAAGTTTGATTGCGTGGCGACTGTTATAGCTTCTACCTGTATGAACGGTGATTTGAGAAAGCTAGGGTTTGAGTTTAAGTAGGAAAGTCTCGAGAGGGACAAGTCTTTTATACTAGCTATTAAGGTAAAAACTGAAAAAAAAATATTATTGGACTTTCAAATGGCAAGTCTCGCGATTTTATGGCTCATCAACTTTGAACTGTATGACAATTTCTCTAACAACCCAGTTTCATGAAATTGCAAACGGGATCAGGAAAATGTCGAAGTCTTTCGTTCTAGATGTGTTGATGACTATGCTTGTCTCCGAATAACCGAAGCAATAACTTCCCTCCAATATTCTCACCACGATCCTCACATTGCAAGATCTCTCCTCTCCTGTGCTTTGCATCATAACTTAAAATCAACCTTTTTCATTATCTTATTGACTATTTAAACTAATAAAAATTATACATATAGATAAATAAAATCTAATGAAATTGTCTACACTCCAAACAAGAATCACTCTACACTCCTCCCCAAACTTAAAGCTCAGAACAGATGAAACATTAATTTGAAGTGAAAGTTAAATATAGTAGAGGGAGTTCAGGGTATCCCTATTTTGGATCAAAAGAGCTTGGGTTGCCTACTAAGAAACGCTCTTTTAACGCTACTAGCTTGACGTCTCTTTTGTTTAATCTTTCAATGTTCCAATTTGAGGGTGAGATCTCTCAATCAAATCTTTGCTTACTTTGATCTCCATAAGCATCTCATCTAGGAAATTATCTTTGATGGGGTGGTTGTCAGGTGCATTCAACACTTGCTCATGTCCTTCGAGGCGCGATATATGGTCAGCCACTAAATTTTCAAATACCTTCTTGTCCTTAATTTCCACATCGAACTCTTGTAGTAGTAGTACCCAACAGATCAATCTAGGCTTTGCACCCTTCTTCACCATGACATATTTTATTGCTAAATGATCAGTGTATACCACGATTATGCTTTTGAGAATGTAAGGACAAAATTTGTTGAATGCAAAAACAATGGCCAGAAGCTCCTTTTATGTTGTGCATAGTTTAGCTCAGGATCGTTCATTGTTCTGTTGCATATAATAAATTGTGTGAAAAATCTTTTTGTGGCGTTGCCCAAGCACAATGCCCACAGCAAAGTCACTTATATCACACATGATCTCAAATGGCATATCCTAATTACGCAAGCAGACAATGAGTGTAGAACTGAGTTTTTCTTTCAATGTAATGAATGCTGTGAGGCAGTCCTGTTTTTTTTGAAGAAGCCAAATTTCATTAAAGATAAAAATAGAATGTACTACAAGAATATACAAGATAAAATACACATGAGCTCCTGGTGAAAACTTGGGAGATACCACTAGCTACTATCACTGTAATTGAGATGAGCAACCGCCTCTTCTTCATACCTCCCTTCAGGTATAGTTAAGGGTGATCTGATATATGGCTCACCTAGCGTCATATAAGATCACGCACATTCAGATCATTACCATTATCCTCTTTTCACGAGATATAATGTTATGACTGTCACATTGTCAATGCCCATTATAGGGCTATTTGTACACAACTCGATTAAAATGGTGTGCTATCCCTATAATGACATAAGGGGGTAATCTGAATGGCGTGCAACTCATATCAACTGCAAGAGGTAATAATCAGTAACATCTGCCATGGGGATAGTAAATAATAGTGTGGATTTTGAATTTCATCAGTTTTATCAACCCGCTTTCCTATAACTCATTGGAGGAGTACGATATTACTGCACCAGAACATTACACCTTGAAGGCTAGGTGCTGGAAAGATAGCATTTGATGTCTTAGCATTACTTCTTTGAGTCAAGTGCCTAAAATGGTGGTTAATGTACTGTGTGGAGAGATATGTGCAGGACATGTCACCGGGTTGCTCATGTACATCTGTAGTGTGATGTGTGCTTGTAGCCTCTTCCTAACCTGTACCTGTGTGAAACGAGAAAGGAAGTAAATCTGCTACAGTTACAGAATAGTGGTGTGGGTGAGTGGGTGGGTAGGTAAGTATAATACTTAGTCCGCAGCATATCATTCCTCCTTGTTCGGTTAATTCCAATGTTGCTAGCAGAGTTTAGATTCACATACCTATTGCACTTGGTTAGTGCAGTAATAAAGAATAAAAATGTCATAAAAGATACTCTCTACAGTCCAGATTTAATATGATAGAAAATGCATAATCAATTAGAAGAAAACGAGATGCAGTCTAAATGATTAAGGAGTCAGTCAGCAAAGCTAAATGGGAACAGTTGTGAAGATCTCTCATCTCTTAACCCAAACCATGCATCTCGTTGTATTGTCTGAGTAATCCAATCCACATTGATTTCTTTAGCCTGAAAATGGACTCTACTTCTTGTTTTCCACAGGGACCACACTGTGGCCAGCCATAAGGATTTCCAGGCATCTTCATTAATCCTGGGCGGTTTGGCAGCCAGAAATTGACACAGAGAAGGTGCTTCCTGGAAATTTACATCTTCTTGTCCCTCGATGGAAAGCCAGGCTAGTAGCTTGAGACATACCTGTACAACAATTGAACATTTAGAGAATACGTGGTGAATGGATTTGGTATCATTACCAGATAGGCATAGTGGACATGTTAAAGGTATTCCTTGTTGAATGATTTTTCTATGTTGAAGTGATTGCTTAACTGGTATTGCTCCCTGCAGCATTTTCCATGCGAATTTTGTAACCTTCTTAGGGGTTATTTTATTCCACACCATGGCTAAGTTGGTTGCTTCCCCTTCGGAATATGGATTCTTGAGGCTTATGATTTGTTGATAGGCAGCTTGACCGTGTATTTTCCTTCTTCATTTCTTTTGAACATATATTTGTCTGCATTCAGAGTGTCTGGATATCTACCTTGCATGGAATAAATACATTGGATTGTCCAGATCAGTCTTCTCAAGAGGTCTAAGATTTCTCCTCCAAGACCAGGACCAACACCGGGTAAAATTCATCCAATACCCCATTTCAGCAACATATCAATTTTGATTAGGATCAATTCTGTTGTGACTTTCTGAAAGAGGTTTTTCGGAGAGCAATTTGTCAAGCCATAACTTGATTCTGACTCCACTGCCTAGCTTCATATAAGTAATTTGTTGGAAATATGGAGAAGAGGCTACCTTGTGCATGCTTTTCCACCAGGAAGAGGCCTGTGAATTTCGAGTAGTATGAATGCTTCTTGATGCAAGTAGAAGTGGCCTTAAATTCCGCAGTCCACCAATTACCAACAGTCCTCTCTTACCATATTTTGACCTGATTACATTTAATGCCAGGTTGTTTCCCTTGGGGAGTATTCTTGCACACAATTTGGCCAGCATGACCTCATTAAACTCCTACAGGGCACCCCTAAGCCTCCTCTATCAACTACGGTGGTTAATTTGTCCCATGAAACCCAACATATCTTCTTTTTGTCTGATCTGCCTCCCCAAAAAAAAAGGTTCTTTGGATGGTATTCAGTTGTTTGATCACAGAGAAAGGAGCAAGGTAATAGCCAAAGAAATGAGAGGGTAGAGATGCCAATACCAAGTTGAGCAGAGTTAATTTTCCACCAGCAGATAGATATTTGCAGTCCCATCAACTTAAAGTGGATGAGAATTTATCAATTACAGGCTGCCATGTACTCTGTTTCCTAACATTTAATCTAAATGGAAGTCCAAGGTACTTAAAAGGAATTTTCCCAACTTTACAGCCGTGGTAAGATGCCATTTCCTCAACTGCTTTAGCAGGTATGTTTTTGGCAATGAGACTGCTCTTGCTGAAGTTCATACGTAATCCTGACATCAACCCAAAAGTTTGTAAGGTGGCTCTAAATTCCTGGACGTTACTCCAAGAAGCTTCTCTAAATAGCAAAGTGTCATCATCAAATTGTAGGTGTGTTATTTGGACTGCATCTTTTCCTATCAGTACTCCAGAGATCAGTTTTAGAGTTGCTGCCTTATTGATAAAATTGGATAGGCCTTCATCAGCTTTAAGGAACAAAGTCTTGAATGCCCAGTATGAACAGTAAATCCTACCACTTCTATACATCTTCTCCGACGAATCGATGGCGACAATCGTCGGAGAGTAGTTAACCTTCCTCCTTTACTACATATACTCCCCCAGGACCGCACTCTGTGCATGGGGAGGTCTACCATCCTCACCGTCACCCTTACCCTTACACTCTCACCCACCCCTCATCCTCACCATCTCACCCCACACCATGACTTCAATACTCCCCTGGCAGATCCCATCACACTAGCTGAAGAAGATGCATCGAGCATCAATTCGTGCTGGAAAAGCAATAATGACATAGTCTTCCACTCAAAGAAGGATAATACACAAGACAACTTATGCAGAGTCACTGGGAGTCAAAGACTTGCGACCAATACACGCAAGATTGGGACCAAAATTAATTCCAACTAGTGTTTCAGCGTGCTACATTCTTCGTTAGAAACTTCCCCCATGACTGCTCTGCTAGCAGACTAGAGAGATTGCTAGCAAAACAAGGTACATTGGGGACTTTAAGGAGTGTGAGTATAGAATGAAAACTAGGAAAAAATGGTCTGCCTTTTTCTTTTGTAGAGTTTGGAAATGTCCAAGATATAGGCGCTCTTAAGGGGCAGATTAAACAACTGTGGCTTGGTCCGTTCAAACTTAGTATCAATTTGGCAAGATTTCCTCTGGACGATCTGAGCATGCTGATAAATCCACTCAACAATATTCCACGCTACGGAATCTTCCTGCCCGCTGGGTCATGACCAACAAATAGGATGTAGGTGCATCAACGAGTATGCATAAGCCAACCCCCTACCAGGATCAGCCTTGCCCTGCCATCGAGATGGACCACAAATCAGACCCATGGTCTAGCCCACTATATGCTGGCATCCTGAAAGTTCCAGATGGATTTAGGAAATTTCATATTGCTCTGAGAAGAGCCAGATACTTGAATATAATTGTCAGTCCACTAGATGCATCAAGAGTCATTCTATTGGAAGAGGAGAGCACTGATATGAAGACACTACTTCTAAATGATGCAGACTGGACAACAAACTAGATTAGCATACATTTAAAACATGTGAATAGTGCTAATATTCCTCTGTCTCCAGTACGTCAAGTGCTGATCAAGATATATGGTATTCCGTTGAATGCTTGGGATAGTGATGCCTTTGGTATGATAGCCAATGTTGTGGGTTGACTGATTCGCATAGATGACACTTCAGTTAAAAGGAGGTATCTGGAGGCTGCACAACTGCTTGTGGAAGTTCCCCTGCGTAAGCCGGTTCCACAATGTATTGATCTCACTCTGAATGGTAAACATTGCCCTCTATATGTTCATGAAGTTCACACAAAATTTAGCTGCCTCATATGGGATGACCTAGATGGGATCCTATCAGATAGCTCTGATTCAGATTGGAATGAAAGGATTTCTGGTGAGTATATTCTGTAGATGGTTCAGAACACTCAGAACAAACTATAATAGATCATCCTGAAAAATGGCTTGCATCAAGCTGTCCAACCGCTGTAAATGACAAGAAGAATGATATTTGGATACCCGGTAAAATTAATTGGTGGCTCAAGACATTAACTCAACTATCTCTTAACATAGATGATGCATCTCCGGTGGTATTGAATGACATGGTAGTGATGCAACCTGATAAACCATCGTTGTCGTCTCAGCTTAATAGTGCAACTCCGATGGAGAGTGGTGGTCCTGATTCCTTGGAATCTCAGAGTGAAAATGATACCATAGTTATGGAATCTCCAGAATCTGGAACAGGAGTAAGTAAACCGATTGTCTCCCCCATGATAGTAGCTGATGTTGCGGATATGACTGTCTGCGTACAAGTTGAACCTTGTACTGAGGTAATATGCATCCCAATTGTAAACAGTGACTTCAAATGCATCCCAACTGTAAGCAGTGACCCCAATAAGGCCATTGAGTCGGATCTGAATCAGGGACAGCCAGAGGATTTTCCTCCCTTGGGGACACAGACACCAGAAACACCACCACCTAAACCTAAAGTTAGGGTAAGATGCCCTAAAACTAGGAGTCATACAAGAAAGGAGGTTGACTTGGAAAGAGATAAAGACATTGCCAACCTTGAAAATTGGATTGGCAAACTGACACAACAGAAATCTATGAACTCTGAAGGTGACCATTCATATAAGGAAACTGCTGTATCTGAAGACCAAATCCGAGCAGAAGCTGAAAGGGCTATGAACATTGGGAAAGATCTAGGTATATGCTATGAACCCCATCCTGAGCTATGTTGCCAATTGTTGATAAAGATAAACTCTAAGCATTCAACTCAAAAGGGGAATGCAGTCTCTAATGCACAACTGCCAGAGCAGATTAACTCATTCCATGAAATTAATCACATACAATGTGAGGGGTTTAGGAACCCAAGGTAGCAGGAGGCGTGTCAAAGAGTTAATAATGAAACAAGGGGTAGACTTCATCAGTCTACAAGAAACAAAGATGACAACGGTGGACAACAAATTCTGTGAATATTTATGGTACAGTTCAGATTATGATTGGGTATATAGTGGCTCAAATAGTCAATCAGGGGGGCTTCTTTGCATCTGGAACAAAACCAAGTCCTGCAGACAGTACATCATATCTGGGGACAACGTTTTCGGTGTGGTGGGAAACTGGAATAGTTAGGAGCAATGCAGCGTAATGGTAAATATATATGGCCCATCTGAACTTTAAGAAAAAATCAACCAATGGGAGGAAATATATGATTTCTACCAAGAACGGAGAGGCAGTAAGTGGTGTGTTATAGGGGACTTTAATGCTATTTTAGAGGAGTGGGAAAGAAAAGGCTTATCTCCTCAAGACCACAAAGCTGAAATTTCTTCCATCAAGCAGTTTGTTAGCAAAATGGATCTAAAAGATTTACAGATGGTAAGAAGACAGTATACTTGGTACCTAAAGTACCTTAGATCCATGAGTAGGTTGGATAGGTTCCTAGTTAATAACCACTGGTTGGAAAATGAGATGGAATGGATTCAAACTGGGCTGGACATAGATGATTCTGATCACTATCCAGTACAGCTATGTTCAAAGCAAGAGATCTGGGCCCCGAAGCCACTTAGGGTCCTAGATAGCTGTCTTGAAGTTGCTGACTATAACCAACTTGTCTGCAATATTTGGAATGCACCTAGTCTGCCTTCTTATGCAAGTCAGTGCATAAAAGATAAAATCAGACTTGTTCGCAATGGGATCAAAGAATGGAATTTAACAAGGCCAAGGGACTTATTCATGGAAAGGAAAAAATTACTACTGGAACTAGAGCAGCTTGATCTACAGGCGAAAAATGTAACCTCTGTCAGCAGGGTAACAGAAGCTGCAACAATTAAACTGAGAGGGGAGATTGACCAGCTGGCGATGCAGTTAGATAGTCAAACTTTCCAGAAAGCCAGAGTAAGATGGATTACACAAGGAGATGCTAACTCGGCATACTTCCACAAATGCATCAAGGGTAGAAAGAGGAAAAATGGTATCAATGGAATATGGTTAGGAGGTTTATGGATTGATGAACCTGAGGGGGTCAAAAAATGTTTCAGATACCACTTTGATTCCAGATTCACTGAGCCACTTCATTCAAGATCCAGAATCAGTAATATGACATTTAAACAACTCTCATCAGCTACAAAACAGAGGCTAGCATCTCCCTTCTCGGAGCCTAAAATACTGGAAGCCATCAGATGCTGTGATAGTGGCAAGAGCCCTGGTCCGGATGGTCTTAATTTTAAGTTCATCAAACACTTCCGTCCTGTCATGAAGAATGACATTATACAAATGATGTTAGAGTTTTATAGGAATTCCAAACTGCCCAGATGGAGTAACGCTGCTCACATAACTCTTATTGCTAAATCTGATACTCCAATGACTGTTAATTAATATAGGCCTATTACTCTCATAGGAACCATGCCTAAAAATAATATCCGAGGTCTTGGCAATGAGGCTAGCAGCTGAAATGGAAGATATCATCGCCACAACTCAAGCAGCTTTAATCTGTGGCAGGAGGCTGCATGATAGTGTTCTTGTGGCTAGTGCATGACAGTGTTCTTGGACTTTGAAAAAGCATTCGACACAGTCAATTTGAACTACGTATATGATGTCATGGCCAAGATGAACTTTCCAAGTTACTAGTAGTGGTAGATAAAAGCTCTGCTTGATTCTGCCTCAGCATCAGTCCTGGTAAATGGTAGTCCATCCTCTAAATTCTATCCTAGCCGAGGACTTAGACAAGGGGACCCCTTGTCCCCTCTCTTATTCCTCCTAGTAGCATAAGTACTTTTGTTGTTGATTAACCAAGTAGTAAACTTGAGGACGATACATGCTAGCTCCATTGGCAGTGGAAAATTTCATTTGTCTCAACTCCAGTTTCCGGACAATACATTTTTATTTGGTCAGGACACATGGAATACCATAAAGACATATAAATCTATCTTGTAAAATTTCGAGCTTCTCTCTGGCCTGAAGATAAACTACAGAAAAAGTTGTCTTACTGGAATAAGTGTTCCTGATGCTATGCTTGTTCAGATGGCAGCCTACTTAGATTGCCAAAAACAATATCTTCCAATCAAGTATTTTGGTATGTCGGTAGGTGTAACCCATCACAGAGTGGCTAGCTGGTCACATGTTCTGAGAAAACTGGAGAAAACTCTCGGATCTTGGAATCATCAACACCTATCCACTGGAGGGAGACTGGTGCTTCTCAATTCGGTTCTTTCTGTCATCCCTGCACATTACCTAGCTCTCTATGAGGCCTCTTCTTGTGTGCTGAAAAAGTTAGAAACAAGTCTGAGGAATTTCTTCTGGAACAGCACGCAGACAGCAAAGAAAATAAAATGGATAGCCTGGAACAAAATAGTACAGCCTAAGGACAAAGGAGGGCTAGGAGTGCGCAATATTTGTTTCTTCAACAGGGCTATGATAGGGAAATGGGGATACCAAATTTTATCAGACAAGAACACGTTAGACAAAGAGATGGCAAAATATTGGCAGCAAGGGGTATTAACAGTGGGAGGATTTAGACAACTACAACCTTTACAACAACCTCTACAAGTCAGAAGGGGAAGGAGAAGAGAGGATAGATATGCATCGAGCTGGTGGAAGGAGTTGCAAGAGGTAATTAAGGAGCCATGGTTTAAGGATGCTGTTAGGATCAAAATATGGAGTGGGGAAAACACTCTATTCAGGAAGGATGCTTGGATTCAGCAGTCTAGGCTGGACACAATATTTCCTAGACTCTTCAGATTGACTGTGATTCAAAACCTAACCATTCGGGAAGCAGGAAGTTGGGAAGCTAATATCTGGTCCTGGAATTTACCGTGGAAAAGGGGTTGAGGACTCAGTAACTTGATGAATTAACAGCTTTAGACACTCTCCTGCAGACTCAACATCCTGAAATCTCAGGACTAGATCACTATAGATATGCGGGGCACACAAATGAAGGTTACACGGTAAGATCAGCATATAGGGTTCAGAGTGTTCTAGAGCAACCAGCATTTTCAACAAAGGCTATTCAGCAACATGTGAGTCTGTGGAACGAATTCTCTCCAACAAAAGAAATAATACTTGCATGAAGAATCTGCCAGAATGCTATCCCTGTCAAGACCATCCATTAGCAGAGACACATAATACCACAATCACAAGATTTAAGTTTGAGATGTCCCCTCTGCTTATCTGATCATGAAGATTTACTGCACTTATTCAGCTCATGCAACATTACATCGTTCATATGGCTGGGCATCAAGCGCTGGCTATTATCTCATGATCAATTACAACCTAATGGCCCTGTCTCCACCGCTCTTGGCATGCCTTCCCTGCAAATCATTATGGATATGAAACCAAGGACTGTTAACGCTAATGCGTGGAAAGCAATTTGGATTGCTATAATCTGGAATATTATGGTGGACTCGAAATAAGGCCCATTTCCACAATCAGGAGGTAAATGTTCACTCTATAATTCTTATCATTCAAATATCAATCTCGATTAGAATAAGATCTATAAGATCCACACCACTATTTCCATTTTCTCTATCAGACTGGTTAGTTAATCTATGCATGTGTTTTCTGTTATGAATCCACTTTAACCAACCATCTTTTATGAGATGAATATCAATCACACACTGCACGGACAACATGGGTGGTTTATCCCCAACTACGGTTGTTAAGAGTAACTCATCCTTACTCTCAAATGCTTGTTTATCTGGTATAACTATCTTCCATCTTCAATAGGTACAGGTTAGGTGAAACAGAGGGTCACACAAAAATCTTCCCTAGCCCCTATCTCTGGAACTACTATCATCAAAATCTGATGTAGCATTGAGGTTGGAAACCCATCAAACAGTTACAACTTCCGAATCTTTCTTCTGATATATCAAAGAGATGGAAATACATAAAATATGAATCCAGCACTGGACGACTTGGGGTAGATACATGATGGTAAAAGACAACAAAGTCTGATGGTGAAAGAAAACAAATCTGATGGAAAATATATTGTCTCTGGCACTACAAAGAAAAGTACTCCAGGGTCTCTTTTCTGCTTATCAATGAGGTTGAAGGCTCATAAAATCTGAAGACAAGATTATATACTTGTTGACCTGCTGTTCATCCATGAGGATGAAGAACACAAATGAGAATGAAATAACACAAGGCCTGGTGGATGTTCACACTCTCTGACATTGCTACCAACCAGAACTTCAGAGTTGCTACCTTATCAACGTGATTGGAGGTCAAGACTGGGTGAAAATTCATGATGGTGAAAGAAAATTACCTCTGGCAGAGGTAAACACACAGACAAGCTGGATTACAAACTAACGAAAGATGCATGCACATGGAACAGGGAAGATACCCAAAGACAAGGCTTAGAGACTAGAAACAACGAAGACGACGAGAATAGATGGTGAAA